>JACXGK010002304.1:0-56324 GCA_016801125.1 Novumbra hubbsi | reverse complement strand
TGGCTGGGGCTGTGTGTGTGTGGCTGGGGCTGTGTGTGTGTGGCTGGGGCTGTGTGTGTGTGGCTGGGGCTGTGTGTGTGTGGCTGGGGCTGTGTGTGTGTGGCTGGGGCTGTGTGTGTGTGGCTGGGGCTGTGTGTGTCTGGGGCTGGGGCTGTGTCTGCGCGTGCGCGTGCGGCTGGGGCTGTGAGTGGGGCTGTGGCTGTTCCCTCTTGCGTGAATTTCATCACGCAAGAGGTAGTGTATATGGCCCAATGATGTTGCAGGCAGCATACATCACTGAGTCTCCAGATTCTTTCACTGCTGTCACATGCTCAGTGTAAACCTGCTCTCATCTTTGAAGAGAATGGGGCTCAAATGACAGTCTAGCCAACACTGGTGTTCTTAGGCAAATGCCAATCAAGCTGCATGGTGCTGGGCTGTGAGCACAAGTCCCACTAGAGTTCATTGGGCCCTCATGCCACCCTCAGTTCATTGGGCCCTCATGCCACCCTCAGTTCGCCTGTTTCTGCAGAAACGTGCACAGCAGTTGCCAGTTGGAGGTCAGTTTTGTAGGGCTCTGGCAGTGCTACTCCTTTTTCTCCTCAGTGCTCTTGAGACTGTACTTCGAGAGACAGCGAACCTTTTTGCAATCTTGAAAGATCTAAGATGCACCCCTTTTACCCCTTACAAAGCTGCTTTTTATTGAAAAAATGTAAATGAGATCTTGTGGGACATGGTGTTCATGCAAAATATTTATCTTTCATCTAGTCGTTTAAGGATGGAGGGAATGATTTTTCCAGTAGCCAGAAATGTGAGAGACATGGCAGTTTTATTTTCTGCAATCCTTTTAATCACTGTTTTGTCTCCTACAAATGATAGGCCACATACAGTGGGGCAAAAAAGTATTTAGTCCGCCACCAATTTTGCAAGTTCTCCCACTGAAAAATATGGGAGGTACACTTCAACTATGACAGACAAAATGAGAAAAGAAAAACACATTGTAGGATATTTAATGAATTTATTTGCAAATTATGGTGGAAAATAAGTATTTGGTCACCTACAAACAAGCAAGATTTGTGGCTCTCACAGACCTGTAACTTCTCCTTTAAGAGGCTCCTCTGTCCTCCACTCGTTACCTGTATTAATGGCACCTGTTTGAACTTGTTATCAGTATAAAAGACACCTGTCCACAACCTCAAACAGTCACACTCCAAACTCCACTATGGCCAAGACCAAAGAGCTGTCAAAGGACACCAGAAACAAAATTGTAGACCTGTACCAGGCTGGGAAGACTGAATCTGCAATAGGTTAGCAGCTTGGTGTGAAGAAATCAACTGTGGGAGCAATTATTAGGAAATGTAAGACATACAAGACCACTGATAATCTCCCTCAATCTGGGGCTCCACGCAAGATCTCACCCTGTGGGTTCAAAATGATCACAAGAACGGTGAGCAAAAATCCCAGAACCACACGGGGGGACCTAGTGAATGAACTGCAGAGAGCTGGGACCAAAGTAACAAAACCTACCATCAGTAACACACTACGCCGCCAGGGACTCAAATCCTGCAGTGCCAGACATGTCCAGGCCCGTCTGAAGTTCGCTAGAGAGCATTTGGATGATCCAGAAGAAGATTGGGAGAATGTCATATGGTCAGATGAAACCAAAATATAACTTTTTGGTAAAAACTCAACTCGTCGTGTTTGGAGGACAAAGAACGCTGAGTTGCATCCAAAGAACACCATACCTACTGTGAAGCATGGGGGTGGATACATCATACTTTGGGGCTGTTTTTCTGCAAAGGGACCAGGATGACTGATCCGTGTAAAGGACAGAATGAATGGGGCCATGTATCGTGAGATTTTTGAGTGAAAACCTCCTATCAGCTAGAGCATTGAAGATGAAACGTGGCTGGGTCTTTCAGCATGACAATGATCCCAAACACACCGCCCGGGCAACAAAGAAGGGGCTTCGTAAGAAGCATTTCAGGGTCCTGGAGTGGCCTAGCCAGTCTCCAGATCTCAACCCCATAGAAAATCTTTGGAGGGAGTTGAAAGTCTGTGTTGCCCAGCAACAGCCCCAAAACATCACTGCTCTAGAGGAGATCTGCATGGAGGAATGGGCCAAAATACCAGCAACAGTGGTTGACAACCTTGTGAAGACTTACAGAAAACGTTTGACCTCTGTCATTGCCAACAAAGGGTATACAACAAAGTATTGAGAAACTTTTGTTATTGACCAAATACTTATTATCCGCCATAATTTGCAATTAAATTCATTAAAAATCATACAATGTGATTTTCTGGATTTTGTTTTTTTATTTTGTCTGTAATAGTTGAAGTGTACATATGATGAGAATTACAAGCCTCTCATCTTTTTCAGTGGGAGAACTTGCACAATTGGTGGCTGACTAAATACTTTTTTGCCCCACTGTATGCAGGATAGTTTGTCAAAATCCGTTGGAAGGGTGGTGAAAAAGTCTCTTCAATGTATGTTTGAGTCCCTGATCAATTTCCAGTTTGCACTGGCTAGTGCACTGGATTTCTGCTTGGTTCATTCTATGTTGGACTGTTCAGGTGGTCTAGCATTGTCTTAGGGTTGTGTTCAATATCTATAACGACAATTGTTCCCCCTTAATCTGCACTTCAAAGTCAAGTCAAAATCATTATTGTCAGATGCTCCGAATAACCGTGTCGTTTGTAGCAACAAAAATCGAATGACATGACACAAGTCATCTACGCAGTAGTAATAGTAAAAAAATATAAAGCATTTTTTTTTTTATAGAAATACAAAATGTAAAACTTCTGATTGTAAGGTAACTGTTGGATTCCAGATCTTTCCTTGCGCTGTGTTCCTCTTGGTGTTAACAACCCTTGGGTCTTGTTGTTGTGGTCTACCGAAATGTCAAAATGCTGCCAATTTAGAGATTTAAACTGCAAGATTCTGCAATGTTATTTTATCTATACTACCTGAAAAACAAATGCAAAAGCACCAACAGTTATTTCATTATATTGATTTGGATGCCATTTGCGCTAAGGCTCTTGTTCTAAACAGATGAAGCTTTTGTTTTTTTTAGCTCAATCTGATTTATTTAAAAGGTGTTTAACACAGCGTTTAACTAGCTATTCCTTTTGAAGAATGTTTTAAAATGCATTAATTCACGTTCATGGTTAAACCTTAAAACCTCTCTCAGCCTATGTTATGTTAATAGTCATACCATTACAGCCCTAAAAGGTACAACTATTTTAAGAGCAATCGAGAACTACCGAGAAATTTCACACACCCACACATTTTTTATGTACCTCAACAATCTGAAACAATCTGTTGTGAAACTAATCTGAGTTGGATTAATGAAATAAGAACTTTTACCAAAAAGTTTTTGTGTTCAATTAATTGAAATGTTATTTTGTTTATGTCCGCACTGCTTGTGTTTAGCAACACATGTAAAAATGCCTAAACAATACCTCAAACATTCCTTGTACATTTCAACGCAGAAGCCCGCGATCCCCGGGCCGCCCTTCCTGTTTGGTGCTTGCTTAGTGTTGCTGGCTCTCCTTGTGGCGGTCTTCATCCCCGAGCACCACAGTCTGGCCCCAAAAACGTGCACCGGCACAGGCACGCGCAAAGCCAGCAACAGCAACAACCTCCAGAGCATCAACCCCCAGCCCGCCAGTGACGAGGACATTGAGCCGCTCCTGCAGGACAGCAGCATGTAAGTGACAGCGAGGAACTCCCAGCACGTGGCCTCTACTGGCCCTTTCAGCACACTCCTAAGACCCGGGGCCACTCGAAGCCGAGGGACTTGACTCGAATGGCAACTGATGCAGAGCCGTTCGGGGTATGGCCCTCACCCACGTCTATGATTATCCCATGTTGTTTCTACGATTAGGGGGAGGGTGTTTTGTCCAGCAAAGTGATTTTTGTAATTGAATTTTTTTACATCACTACGAGGACAGATGGACTTCTATGTGCCCTGGGTTATGCAAAACATTTGGGATTTGGTGTTTACCGGTTTTTGTAAAGTGGAAGAGAGAACCATCAGATGTTATTTCTTTTAATATTTTGTTTAAAGAAAAACATTTCTCATTAATTGGTTTGAACAGCCAGTTGATGCTCATTGCAGCTTTATTTGGACAAAAACTTGACCTGTTTATCATCATGAAGTTACTGTGCAATCTATAATGTATAATGATAGGTTTATAGCTCGGTGAATGTTTAAAATATATGCAGATATGCCACTATTTTTCCTTTTTTTTTTGTTGGTATAATTGCTTTTTTCCGTCTTGTCATGAATATATATCATTTTTCTGTCTGGTCATGAATTGTTGAAATATATCCAAGTGACATTTTGCTAAATGAGTTTGGTTGCAAGACGATTCATCAACAGAAGCAAACTAAACAAAACAGAGAGGAACCCGTTTTATAAAAAGGCTCCTGCTTGTTCTGTTCCATTTGCTCCCTGAGATTTTTTTTTTCAATTAAACATTTTGTTTGGCGAAAATAATTACAACCCCTAAATTTGACCTGAATGTTACAGAATGCGTAAATACTTGCTAATATACTTTACCATGACATTCCAAATACACCTATTCAGCCTGCAAATCTCAACCCAAGTGTATTGCCAGCTACCTCATATGTTGATCTCTTCATATAAAATCTAAATTGAAGATGCATATAGGTCCCTTGAGTTCTAATAGCTGCCCGTTAGCTTTATATAATTTATTTTCCAGTGACTGTTTTTCACTTGTTCGTCCAAGTGTTAGTTGCTGTGTTGTGGGTTTGTGCCATCCAGTATTCTTGTAGAGACATGAGACCCGCAGTACAGATTTTAGCCTTGAATTTGAACTTTTTAACAGCCAATCCTGTATTCCATTTAAGTTCCTGACTATGGTATGTTTTGTCACTCTACAAGGTGGCAATAGACCACAGTATTTAAACATTGCTGTTAAGAGCACCGTTTTTTGGCCCCTTTACTTTTGAAACTAGCCGGGAGTTGCTTTTTAGAGTTATCAACATCCCTGGATCGAATTTAAACCAACACATTGCTTTGTCAAATGATGACATTCTTACTTTATTTTTTTACAGTGATGCTTTCTCAAAGATAATTGATGTCAAACTGAATACAACCTATATTTTTGTAAACAATCAAACCTAACCTGTAACTGTAGAATCGAATGTCACATTTTTGCTCTGTTGAAGTGTTGTTTACTCTATTCATTTTGTCAGCAGGTTTTAATTTAAATTGACATCTCTAAACACATGTTGATAAAACGGTATGAAATAAGAGGCAAGACAAGTGTTTTGAAGTTTTGTAAAGCAGCACTTCGTATATATGAACAATGCTAATATATTTAGCCATTGTTATTGCTAAACTATCCACTTATGCAGTTAAAATTGTAATTTCTACATGAATAATAAGGTCATACTTGACTCTTGCAGTGTAAATGATGCATTCATTTGCTGAGTACTGCACCTTAATTTAAATGTGTGCCTAAAATATATAAATGTTAATATTTTGAACAGCTGTTACTGTTATCTTTTTTTAAATGATGTTAAATAATATCTTCAAGGGTTGTGCATTTGTTATAAGATTGTTTAATTTTAAAACAAGTTTTTTGAATAATATCTACAATGCTAATAAAGATATGTATAGTAAATTTGAGTGGAATTATTTTGCAGTCCTTCAGCAGATGCCTTTATGTGCAATTAGGCTTCATCTCCTGCTCAAGGGCACAGCAAAATGTCACCTTGTCGGAGACCAGTGATTTGACCCATCGATCTTTCCAATTACTGTCACAATGCTCTAAAACATCTGTCGATCTGCCGGCGTTTTCATCCATGCATTTATATGCTACATAGGTATAATGTGAAAAGGATGTGAGGTGTGGACAAAGAGTTGTTTACTCATACACCATTGTTTATCACATGTTATACAAAAGCATCCTAGAAAAACTTAGACATTTTCTTTCATTTTTTTAAATAGAAGGGGAAAGAATGCCTACATACATTCTGGATATTCACCGTTGCACTGTATAAAAGTTTTTGGTCACATCAGAACAAATTTACTTATTTCACAACTTCAGTATGATCTCCCACACTTTTGGGAGATAATGTACTTTTAAATCAATATTGAAGATGCTGAGTTACTAGCCCAGTAACGGCGCTACACCTAAATGAATGTATATCAGTGTGGTCTTGTCAGCGAATACAGTTTCACAAGTCTTAATGATTATCTATTAAAAACTGGTGACTCTGTTTTCCTTGGCCCAGTTTATTCCAATGCAAGATATAGTAATATAAATAGAAATATAGTTATGCCATTGGACTCCAGCAACATTTAGTAGTGAAAATTCCATTACCAAACTAACTTAATTATGTAGTTAAGTAATATAATATTACCATGTGCAATTACTGTGAGTTTGAGTCAGATGTCATGCAAACACAGCATTGCATCAGCCAATAGCAGTGTGGTCACTGATTACAGTTTGACATTGCTACATCATGATGCAGTAAGCTGTTAAACATCTTTCCTGGTTTTGTGAGATCTGGCAAATGCCTGGACGTCAGTCAGCTTGGAACTCTGTAGTGCTGCTGTAGTGTACATCAGTTTTCTTCATGAGACCTCGATTTGCTTCTGGTCTTCATTACAGAAAGCAAGAGAATGACACTTTGGTTGTGTATGTCGGAGCCGTTTCTGCAAGAAATATACAAGCATTAATAGGCTGCACAACATTTCAGTATGAAACTATACAGCCGTGTTCAAGCAATTTGCATTGGCTGTGGTGGATCATGTGTCTTGCTAAGTGATTACAGTGAATCAGTCCCCAATTTAGAAAAGCGATGTGCAACAAAGGTAATATGACTTACCTCTTTCCTTTAGAGTGTGAATGTATGTCTTCATAAATTCTTTCTCATGGTCTTGCATTGTTTCCAAAATCTCTTCATCGCCACAGTCTATTGCATCAATAGTGTTGTCATATAGCTTAATGAATCTGGAAGAAAAAAGTAAAATCACATTTTTCAATATAATGCAATATTATTCATATCAGCCCCGGAGATGACAGTCCGAGCAATGATTGTCTATACAGTATGGAAGGTGAATTAAACTAAAGAGTATATCAGCCTTTCTCAAATATTTTTCTGCCAGTATTGACAAATGATGGGCCCTTTGGGGACTGCTTGTTATTTTGATCCTAGTTTATTTAACCGTAACAATTATTCTAACAAAGCTGGAATATGGTTTATCAATCAATGTTATGATTTATTTTATGCCACACTCCAAACAATGATCTCATGTAAAAATAGGTACACCAAATTGAGTTATATGGGTTGTAGTTACAGTTCTGCTTCAGAATGATATTGGAAATTTAAAATAATAATTGGCTATATTGGCTCTAAAAAAGGAATATACATTTTGAATTGCTGTCCCTTGCGCAGCTACACAACTTGGGTATGGGCCGAGAGTGAAATAGACAATGTGTATGTTTCTTCGATGCTGAAAGAACATACCTCTAATTTAAGGAGGTCATGAAAGCTCAAATATATAACTTTTCAAAAGCTACAGGCAAATTAATTTAATGAGTTCAATGCCTCTGACTGGTAGGACTTCCTCCACGGGCCGGCACTGGTCTGCAGCCCTAGGTTTGAGAAACACTGGTCCTTGTCATAAGGTGTAATCATATGGATAAATCAATGTTTCATGGGTAAGTTGTGACAGACTGACTGATCAAAAAAGAATACTGAATTGTTAGTATGCAATGTGATTTGTAGATCAGTCACAAAAATTTTACCTGCGGTCATTTACAATTTCTTAAACTTAATTTTGAGACGTTTTTGGATTTGTATATTTTTTACTGGCTGTTAACAGATCTTTAAGCAAAACCTAATATTAAATAATATATTTTTATTTAGTATTTATTTTCATCTCCAGTTTAAAGAAATGCAAAACATAACAAAAAAGGTTTTTGACCCCTTATTGGCAATAACTGGCTAGATGCATAACCATAACAACTGTGTTGGAAAATAATTGGCATCCACTTCCATGCAGAATGTTAAATTATGATATTTAAATTAATGGTAGTTTATTTAGGCGATACATAAAGAAAACCACTATCTCCCACCAGAAATTTGAATAAATACTTAGGTACCATCAGTTGGCTCTTTGTAATAATTTCACTTGCACCGAATATTGCACTGAAAACCATTTATAACAAATCTACATTCTGCTCTGAACGGTCACATACTCTCAAAAAGAGGAGTTTCACAAATGTAATGCATGCCAAACGCTTTGTCCAGAATTTTTTAAATATATAATTGGCTGAAAATGTATCCTAACTTTAAAGTTTGTTACAGTATTTTTACAGTAAAGCTGCACCGATGCACATTTGCTAAAAGTGGTTCAAACTAGCCCTAACACCTGTGATATTTGTCAGCCAACGGTATTGTTATTTATTCAATAAAGTTAACCTTATATTATATTAGGTGTCCCTTAAAGATGTAATGGACTAACTTAGGTAAAAACTATCAAAATATATATTTTTTTCAAGACTAATACACTCTGATCCCGTCAGACTTACTTAATGGCAGAATTTTCTTCTAACACTGATGGCCAAGACTTTAATGTGTCTCCACTGACAACAACCATCTTGAGTGTGGTGATATTATCCAAACAGTTAGGCAAATACTCCATGTAGTTCCTATGTACAAACAAGGAGTCCAGGTTTTCCAATCTAGAAGGGTAAAAAAAGTAATAGATTTAGCATTGGTGACCAACCCTCCTGGAAAGTTTTAGGTTTTTACCCTAAACATACAATAAGTGTGCATTCTCAATAAATGTTTTTCATTGCACAATAACATTTTGCTACAGTTTCATCTCAGGTAGCAAGGTCTTTGTGGACCAATAGACTGCATTTCTTATATTTGACAGTCCAAACAAAAGGTTGAGTACAGTGGATCTCTTTAGCATTCACTCCACTTGGACTTATCCACATGTTAATGTTGGACGAAAAGAAATCAAAGATGGTTTGAATTTTTGCCACTGATACACAGAATGTTTTTTTCTTTATCTGCAAATTGTTTTCATTTATTTTACAAAACAGAAAATAATTTATTGCAAGAATATCCACCACCTTTATTTATTTCCTTGCCTACCAGATATGCCCATGTGAACACAGCAATTTTTCTTTGCAAAATTACATTGTCAAGTTTAATTATTTGCTATGTCGACTCACTCTTTCTTCATACTCTCAATTCTATTTATACTAGCGTTCAACAGTTGGGGTAACTTAAATATGTCCTTGTTTTCCATGAATACATACATGCAGTGGTTTTCCTGTCTCAAAATGAGGTAATGGTGGAACCCCAAACCTTGCTACCACGCGCTCCACTGGACACCCCCCTGTGATATACTTGATATAAGATTTAGCTGTGCACACAGAAAATAAAAGTTATGGTGTTAATCTGCCCTGTTGTCCCCTGGCCACTTAATATACTCTATTTCCTCCCTTAACAGCAACCAAAATACAAGCAATATACATATTCTTTATATAATAAGATGTAATACAATATATTTATTTTGTAATTATTTATATATTTATTTACATTTGTAGGTTTTTACCCTGTCATATTGTTTTGTTCTCCTCTGCCTGTTGATAACTAGTAGACTATTGATTCAAGTGCATCCAGACTATAGTTTCTTCTTGGCTGTTAAATAAGCCCCAATTACATTGGCTCCACACTGCTTTTAGCATTCAAAGCTTATCATTCCCTCTTCTTATGTCTGAGCCGCCTAAAAACATTTAGCCATTGAGTGTCAAAACCACTGGTTGTATATTAAAGTCTAGAATTCACATAAAAATATGAATTCACTATTTAGCTTTATAATAAATCACAGTCAATATTATTATTGTCTTTTTTCATTGTAATGCTATGTTTCAATTAATTAGACTTGCATAAAAAACTCAACAGAGCGGTATATATTACAGCCTTGTTACCCTCTTTCGACTCTGCAGCTTGGGCTGATACAATGTCTTAGCATTCATAAATGTATACACACACATGTTTGTGAAGTAGCTGGTTTGCAGGATGCCTGGCGAAGTCATAGTCATTGATTTAAATCAATGTTATATGCATACGCGTAGTTTAGGTGTTATTAAGTTTTAAATAAAATATTTTGACATGCTTGGACGTAAAAGAAGATCCACTTGTTGTTCCGACATTAGGCCTACTCATCTTGGCAATGTCAGGACTGGGGTGGTCCCGTACGCAAAGTTGCCAGATTCTGTTGACAATTAATTTGGCCAAAAAAATTGTCTCCAATCAAACGTTGTCAACAGGGTATGGCATGGCATTGCAAAATGGTGTGCTAGCGTTCCTTCTTCAATTTCACTATTTCCGTTTACAAATCTCCCACATCACCACCACCAATGAAACCACCATCTTTTCTTTTTATTGGCCAGTCTGAAATATGGCTTTTTCTTTGCAACTCTGTCTAGAAGGCCAGCATCCTGGAGTCACCTCTTCACAGTTGGTGTAAAGACTGGTGTTTTGTGGGTACAGTTTAATGGAGATGCAAGTTGAGGACCTGTGAGGCGTCTGTATCTCCAACTAGACACTATTGTACTTGCCCAGGCTGTGCTAACATCATCGCAAAAGGTTTTTCTAATAATTAATTAGCCTTTTAAAATGATACATGGCCTCCGTACGGCAATGTAGATATTCAATTGAAAACCAGACTATAAACCGACTCATAATTTTAACATTAACAATGTCTACACTGTATATCTCATGAATTTTATGTTATTTTTATGGACAAAAAAGAAATTTTTCTTTCAAGAACAAGGACATTTCTGAGTGACCCCAAACTTTAAAAAAATAGTGTAGTAGTCTCACAGCACAGCTGACTACAATTCACATGATTTGTTTGGTGTTATCTGTTGCAAAAGTTTCCCATTACTTACAGACAGTTCCAATCTTTACATTTTCATACAATGAAATGAAATGTATAGCAGAAAGATATCTGGTGACAAGTCTTTGTGTGATTAGGCCTAAACATTATAACTTATTCAGTAGTCACTGCCTCCCAATAAAGCACAACAGGCTAGAATTAATATTCATATCTGGCTACTAGACTACTGAGTCTTATAACAACTGGACTTCTGTGTGCAGGATTAATTAATAATTGGTAATCCTTTAAAATACCAAGGCCATGCTTTACATACCTATCCATATCTTCTGGCAAATCAGTCAACATGTTGTTACTCAGGTCCAACAGTTTTAGGCTTGTCATACGCAGAGCACAGATTGGAATGCTTGCAAATGTGTTTTCAGCTAAATCCAGATGTGTGACTTTCTTGAGTTTGCTTAACTGAAACAACCAAAGATTTGTTTACTCTGTGTTGTCCCACAAAATATATACACTAGTTATGGTCTGGTTATCATTGTGTAATTGTCTATTTAGATTTTTTTTGTATTCTTGTGTTTTCCAATATTGCCCATTAAATAGAGCATTTGACTATTTTTGTTTGTGATGTTTGATGGTCCCTCACTGTTTGACCTATGGTCCAATAACAATTTAAATCCATTGTTTAGTATTCTTTAAACCATCGTTAAAAACATCAGTCATCGCTATTTCAAAACGTATGAAGGTGATATGGGTGTGGAATCATATTTATTTATTAATAACCAAATCTCCTTTAAGTCACATTAAACCAAATATTGCCTCCCAAATGGAAAATGTGTCTAATTTAGTGATCTGGACCGCCAGTTCCACTCCATTTTTTCCTTGTAATCCCCTAATCAGGGACTTATTAAGATCTGGGATACCAGGTTGGTGCAATTCATGATTAGGTAGAACAAAAAACCAGCAGGCTCTTGACCTCATAGGGTAAGATTTGAATTCCCCTGTTCTAATTCACTGCCTCTGAATACAGCTGTTTCAATGTAGCCAGGCAAACAGTGGCCATACAGGCCAGTGCAATTTAGCACCACAGGGCTGCCTTCTCTCATTGCTCACTGTAGTGACTCATGGTTGTAGGTCAAGAGCCTGCAAGTTCAAACATGGTTTTTAACTAAAATAATTTCTTGGTGGGATGTGCAACAGAGAATGTATCTAGATTAACCCAAAACCACTGAGACCAAAATCACAAATTGGGCATCAGAAAATTGGGAGGGGATATAAACTGGGTCAAACTGGTATAAATATGTCTTTGAAGATAAAAAAAAAAGTTCATCCCCACTGATTGCTTTAATTGATTTTGAGCTACCTAACGTTAGCTGAGTTTCTCCTAGACCATATTCTTCTTTCAGGGTGAGGAACCATCAAACAACTCGCTGAAAGATTGTGAAACTCTTTTTCAATATGGATGAAGGTGACTTTTAATCTCACAATCACTAAGTACTAAGATATGGTATAGCAAAAGCCATGTCACGCAAAAGCCTTGCCCTTACCTCAAACGGCAATTCTTCAAGATAATTCCCAGTTAGCTCCAATTTTTCCAGATTTTTACATTCGCCAAGTTCTGGAGGAATGCTGATTAACCTATTATAATTCAAAATCAGTACCCTCAATTTTTTTATTTTACCTGAAAAAGTAAAATTCAAAATATAACCAACAAATAATAAATAAATATTATGTTCTAAATTCCATTTAAAACGACAGAGGTTTAACAAGATTTTGCATGAATATAAAGTAATCTGAAAAGTATGTTTATATTGTTAATCAGGATATACTGTACATTGAAAATTATATTCACCTATTTCAACTGGCAGCCTCTGAATTCCGTTTTTGGGCATATTTATTATGCTGAGGTGTGGAAACTGTTCAATCCACCCTGGAATTTTGTACATTGTAGTTCTTCTTATGTGCACTTCCCGAAGATGTGGTTTATCTAAAATACTTTCAGGGAGTTCCTGCATTGCAAATAATACCAATCAATAGCAATGGTGCTGATACAGTTAACATTAGTAAAAAAACAATAAAGAAAAAAAGATAAAATTTACCGCCAATTCATCACCATCCATTTCCAAAATGAATTGGGATAAAGGTGAATTTGCACCTGTTTGGATGAAACAATGAGTTAATCATGGGTCTTTGTTGCATATCTAGCACTAAATAATATGGCTGAGCTTGCCTGTATGGTGGGAATTTTCCCTCTGAGTGGATCTCCCCAGGTAGTTTTGGAGTACTTCCAACTCGTCGGACTGCAATTTCTTGCACTCTATGCGATATTGCCATTCCTGATTGATCCTTGGGGAAAACATTTAAAGGTTTTTCTACAACATGGATATTTGTGTAATTGATAAAAAACATATATCATCACAGCAACGTCAATGGTTAAACAACGCTCAAAAAATGTAAGGGAACACTTAAATCACTCATGATGAACTAAATATACATTTTACATTGTGTAATTCATTGAGAACAAAACAACACAATAGCTATCAATGGAAACCAAAATCACCAACCGATTGAGGACTGGAATCAAACTCTCACCGAATCAAAGTAAACAATTTAAATCACAGGCTGTTCCAAATTGTGTGAATTTCATCACGGCAACTCATAATGTGACTCAGTAGTGTGTATATGGCCCCCAAAGTGCCTGTATACACTCCTGACATTGTCTGGGCATGCTCCTGATGAGATGGTGAATGGTGTCCTGGGGGATCTCATCCCAGACCTGGATCAGTCTGTGGTGCTACTTGGCGGCGTTGGATGCGCCAATACATAACACCCCAGAGGTTTTCCATTGGATTCAGGTTTGGGGAACGTGAGGGCCAGTGTATGGCATCAATGCCTTCATCATCCTGCACACTGGCCACATGAGGCCAGGCATTGTCCTGCACCAGGAGAAACCCAAGCACAATGCACCAGCGTAAGTTCTGATGATGGGACTGAGGATTTAATCCCAGTACCTAACAGCAGTCACAGTACCGTTGGCTAGCTTGTGGAGGTCTATGCGACCCCAACCAATACTGACCAAGCTTCCTGATTGGACAGATAAATATCCCTGTAGTTATACTGTGATGATTATGTGTTCCCTTCATTTTGTTGTGCTGTGTATATTGGCCCTTATTCATGAAATGTGCAATCATTTTGACGAGTGATTAACTAGCCGTTTCAGGCTATAATTTATGATGATTTATGATGATTGATGATGATGTCAATTCTTACGTTGATGTCATATAAGTGTCATACATAAATAAGGAGTGGTGCAGCTCGTGTTGTTGTGTGAATGGCTTTATCTGATTTTTCATCTTCAATTAAATCTAAGATGTTTGTCTCTCCACACTTTAAAATTGAAAAATATATGTTATTTTATAAGGTTTCATGAATGAGGGCCACTGTCTAGATACGAATGATGAAGAAAGACCACTGTTTGATAGTCATCTTTCTCCTACAAGTCTGTTTATGCTTTAATGTCACATCTTGCCACTGCTTCCTCTGTCAAATGTTTTGTTTGGAATGACAAGGAGTTGACATGATAGCCCAAACAGATCGGACAAATAGCTACATCCGTGTTTTTTACTTACTCAAAAAAAGAGTATAAAAAGATTTCAGACGTCTGAGCTAATTTACATACTTCTCTAAAGCACTTTTCTGTATTCGTTCCTGTTCCATCTTCTGCTTTTCTTTGTATTTTACTACTCTGTGTTCCCATACGCCTTTGAGTTGAGAGATGTCATAAATGGGTAAATCAACAATTCTGTCTGCCCTCATTTTGATTCTACCTGTTGAAAAACACTGAAATGGAGGTTACATGAAAACATAACATTTTACTCTTAAACAAATACCTCATGTTCCCTGAGCACATACTGTATATCTATTGGCAAATTAAAATCTGTAAATTTAATTTCCAAAAAAAGGCTTTGAATCTATCTGACAGTTATGTACCTAACATCGGTATAAAATCTACTATTTGACTGCCAAATGTCTGCCAAAATGAAAGTCGCTGCAAGGCGTCGTACAAATATACAGACAAATGATTTGGTTACCACATTGAAATTGTTGACCATCGGCACTCTTTTTAATATTAAAGGCCAGGATGTCAAAAGAAAACATTGATTTTGTGCCTTTATTTAATAGATTGAATTTTTTGTGAAATAGTCAACCATTTATTTTTATCAAATAATAAATACCTCACAACTACACGTTAATACGTGTTTGGAAAAACACAAGACTGGAATCCTAGTTTTTCCACACAGTACAAGACACAAACATTGTGTCATGCTTCATTTTAGACATATTCAAATACTGTCTTTATCGCTCTTAGGTTAAAGACGACTTGAAATGCAGATCAAGCTGTACAAAGGCCCATGTAAAAAATATTTTCTAGAATGAACTGAGGCAACCATGTCAAAAATGTTCAGTTCATTTTTCCCCACAGCATTATATTGAGAACATTATTTTGAGAAATCACTTAATATGCTAATGCTTCAGACCACACGAACACTTGTTTTGTGACAATATTCATAGGACAAACAAACCTAGAAAACATTTGATTTTAGTTTAATCCTAGAATAACATACTGAAGAAAGGGAAAGGGGAAAGATTCAGGATTTAAAGAAAAACATAATCATGGTTTATAGTTTGTTCCTGGCCCATATCACTTTAAAAAAAAAAAGATCTTGATCAATATATACATTTCAAAATGTAATATAAATTTCAAAACAATCTAAAATGAATATGTTAATTGCATATTGTTAATGGCCTTATGGCCTTAACTGGTTTTAGTAATGGTGTGGTTATGCTAATAAAGCAGTTTTTATTGAATTCCACTGGATCATTATAGCTGATTCCCGTGACTGGCCAAGACTTCCAAGATGATGGTAACAAGGAAATGAACCGTATTGCATGCATACATTAATAAATGTTTTCATATATATTACTTTCAACCCACGGGTAAGACTGTTTCTTTGAAAGGAGCTAGACCTCTTTACTCTTAATCTGTAAACCTTCATTAAAAAACGTAGACATCCATGGGTAAATTATTTAAAAGACAATGCCTATGCACACACATTTTCTTACCTGTGTTAATTTTCAGCTTCTGAACTCCTTGTTCAGTTGTTTACAATGTGTGAGCGGCCCATGTCTCTATGAGTCATCTGTATTTTAGCCTGTTTGTCTGAGTCTGACCAATGTGCTATTTTTACACTTGTGATTTGATTCCTAGGGTCACATGTAAGCCCACTCAAGAGTACCAACATTACATCGTGAGCTCCACTGTCTGTTACCTTGTGGGATCTGTTATGGAAACTGTTCTCCAAATCTGTTCTCATGTTTCAGCAGTTATAAAGCTAAAAGGCCTCACGTTCAGCAGTAACATGCAATTGGAAGAGTTCTTCAAGAGAGTCCATAGTTCACATAAAAAATAACTTTTGTGAACTGCAAATTCACAGGTAACAAAAAAACTTGAGTACTGTGAATACATACACTACCATTCAAAAGTTTAGGGTCACTTAGAAATGTCCTTGTTTTCCATGAAAACATAAGTTAAATTAGTTTGAATAGGAAAATGGCAAAATGAATTGGAAATATAGTAATTGATATGGCTAGAAATTATTTATAATGATAATTATTTTTAAATGAAATAATAGTTGTGTCCTTACTTTGCTCTAGTCAAAGAATCGTCCATTTGCAGCAAATACAGCCAGACCTTTGGCATTCTAGATGTCAATTTGTTGAGGTAATCTGAAGAGATTTTACCCCATGCTTCCTGAGGCACCTCACAAAACTTGAATTAGTTTAGTGGCCACTTCTTATGTATCATACGGACAAGCTGCTCCCACAAAAGCTCAATAGGGTTGAGATCTGTTGACTGTGCTGGCCACTCCGTTATAGAAAGGACAACCAGCTGACTGCTTCCTCCCTAAATAGTTATTGCATAGTTTAGAGCTCTGCTTTGGCTTGTTGTCCTTTCCTTTGGCTCCAATCTAGCACCATCCACAGGGTATGGCTTGGCGTTGCAAAATGGAGTGTTTGCTTTCAATCTTCAAGGTCCCTTTTACCCTATACAAATCTACCACTTCTCCACAACCAACATACCCCCAGACCATCACATTGCCTCCACCATGACAGATGGGGTGCAACACTCCCCCAGCAGGAATTGCCTCTTCACCATTGACACTGAGACTGCTGTTTTGCGGGTACTAATTAATGAAGCTGCCAGCTGAGGACCTGCCAGCAGTGGACCTGTGAGGCTGTTTCTCAAACTAAACACTCATGTATTTGTCCTTTTGGTCAGCTATGCACTGGGGCCTCCCACCCTTCATATTATTTTGATTAGAGACAGTTTGCACTTATTAACACAAGATGGCGCCGCGGATGGCAGCCTTGGTGTTTGGTGCACGTTTTTTTTTGTTTTGTTTGTAAAGTCAGTTTTCTTTTATACAATACCCGGAGAACTTTCACCAGAGATGAGCTCATAGACATCAGAGGAACAACTCCATATGATTTATTTCCTACATTCTTGCTAACATCCATGGAATTATTGGACATTCTAGTCAAAGATGCCCTTACCTTGCCCTTATGCCCTTACCAAATACAGACAATTAACTAAATGCTCGACCAGGGAGGAGAACATTCTTGATCACTGTTAAACAACAGTCAATAATGCCTATCATGCTGTCCCCCGTGCTACACTGGGTCACTCTGACCATGTCATGTCCACCTGATTCCTGCATATAGACAGAAACTCAAGCTTTGTAAACCAGTTGTAAGGAAAACAAAGCAATGGAGCAGTACGGCTGTGGAGAATCTTCGGGCATGCTTGGAGTATACTGATGTTTTCACAACTGTTTCCAACAGTCTGGATGAGTTCACAGAGGCTGTGACGTCATACATCAGCTTCTGTGAGGACTACTGTATTCTATCACGTACCAGGGTGAGTTATAACAATGACAAACCCTGGTTCACAGCTAAACTCAGACGGCTAAGGATGGAAAAGCAGGAGGTGTTCAAGAGTGGGGCTAAGGACAGTTTTAAAGAGTCAAAGTACAGTTTTATTAAGAGGTGAGAAATGCTTAATGCCTGACTAAAACCACAATGCTCAGCTAACGACTCAGCTTCTGACTGGAGGGGCCTTAGACAGATCACCAACTACAAGCCTGAAGCCCCCCGTTCCATCTTTGACTCTCCCCAGGCCAACAACCTGAAACTGAGTTCTACTGTTGTTTTGAAAGACAATGGGACAGTTCGGACAGTTCTGACACCATCCCCTGTGCCACCCCCCCCCCACCCCCCACCCCCTCCTACCACAACGATGACTCTTTCTTTCCTGGAGAGGGACGTTAACAGACTGTTTAAGAGACAGAGCCCACTCAAAGCACTCTGTCTCTCCCGCCACTTTGAAGCATTGTGCTGATCCGCTGTCTCCAGTGTTCACAGACATCTTTAACACCTCACTGGAGACATGCCACGTGCCAGCCTGTTTTAAGACCTCCACCAGAACCTAGCCCCACCCACCCCCATCCCGCTATGTGACTCCCTAGTCACTATTGCAGAGTCCTTCCGCTTCCTGGGCATCACGATCACCCAGGTCCTCAAGTGGGAGCAAAACATCACATCCATTACCAAAAAAGCACAGCAGAGGATGTACTTCCTGCGGCAGCTGAAGAAGTTCAACCTGCCAAAGACAATGATGGTGAACTTCTACACAGCCAACATTGAGTCCATCCTCACCTTCTCCATCACCATCTGGTATGCTGCTGCCACTGCCAAGGACAAGAGCAGACTGCAGCGTATCATTAGATCTGCAGAGAAAGTGATTTGCTGCAATCTGCCATCCCTCGAGGACCTGTACACCACCAGGACCCTGAGGCGCGCTGGAAAGATTGTGGCTGATCCCTCCCACCCTGGACACAGGCTGTTCCAGCCACTCCCATCTGGCAGGAGGCTAAGGTCCATTAGGACCAACAAGAAAATGTTCTTCCCATCGGCAACTGGTCTCATCAACAAGACCAGATGACCCCCACTGACATTGACACTCTCTGCCCCATAATGTAAACTCATACCTTAAATTCTACATAATGCATTACATGAATGCACTTCTCTGGACTTCCTTCCTGCACATTGCACTTTTAACTTATTAAGGAAATGTTTGCACATTTTATATTTACATGACTGTAAATATAAAATGTGCAAACATTTACTTAAACAAACATTTACTTAATAATTTCTTCTTTTTTTTTTACCTCATACTTACTGTGTTTTTCTGTCAGGTACCATAGCACCAAAGAAAATTCCATGTATGTGTAAATGAGCTTGGCAATGAAGCCGATTATTCTGATTATTCTGTGTAGGGGGACAACACAGCCTCTTGGCAATGTCTTGCATGAAATAGCCTTAATTTCTCACAACAAGAATAGACTGACGAGAAAGTTCTTTGTTTCTGGCCATTTAGGGCCTGTAAACGAACCAATAATTGCAAATGCTCCAGATACTCAATTAGTCTTCAGGAGGCCAGTTTTATTGCTTCTTTAACAAGCAAAACAGTTTTTAACTCTGCTAACATAATTGCAAAAGGGTTTTATTAATTAGCCTTTGAAAAGTATAAACTTGGATTGGCAAACACATGCCTTTGAAACACAGGACTGACATCGGTTGCTGATAATGGGCCTCTTTATGCCTATGTAAATATTCCATAAAAGATCAAGCTGTTTCCCGCTACAATAATAATTTCCAACATTAACAATGTGAACACTATATTTTTTGATGTTATTTGAGTTTGATGTTATTTTAATAGACCAAAAAATAGCAAAAAATACAAAGAGACCCCAAACCTTTGAACTGTATTGCAACAAAGAAAAAAATAATGATGTACTATGAATAAAAAGGTTCTGTGTTAAGAAATCTTGTGTATGTGTACTATATATGTGCAACTATGTGTGGGAGGATATTGAACACTTAATGTTTGCTTGAATTATAGTTCATATTGGATTTAGTGGCCTCTTTAATCTCCTTGCATTTACCTACATTCTGCTGCAGCTTGATTTTAAAATGATAGTTTTTGTGTCAGTGAGAAACAGACATGATCCCATCATCTATAATTGTCATTTAGTTTTTGTTTCCACAAATGCTGTTGCAACGAAAAGCTCTCAAGTCAATATGCACACAACCCCTTTGTAATGCCAAGCCTTTTTTTGGAAAATCTAAATATGTGCCTGCCTGGGGCAATACAAAGCATGCAAAACGAATTGTTTTGCGGTCAAAACTATCTTGAGGCATTGCAGACTTGTATCAAGGCAATTGAATAATGGAATTTCACCATTTAAAATAATTTGTGGGCCTTGGTGCAGGAGGAATGTGATTGCCTCACAGCTGCGTTTTGGTGAGACCATACTTCAAATCTTGATTAGCCCAAGTGTTGCAACAGGCCAGTACTTTTCAGATTTGGGGATTGTCCTGCGCTAGCAACTACTTGTGGAGGCTTGGGAACCTGTATGCTCAGAAGATGTAAAGCCAGAGAATAGGTTTTGCTTTGTTGTTTTTCTTAAATTCCTGGTTGAGACAAATTTACAAATTATCCAACATGTTTAAATGACGACCAATGCTCATAATAATACTTTCCTTTCCAGAAATAACTTTAATTTAATTATATTTTGTACAGCTGAAAGTCAAACTCCAAGTATGGCTGCCCTAAAAACAGATCTCAACACCCTAAATAAAAACTCTACGTAAAAACATGGATCTCTCATGATATTCTATTATTATCTTGCCTATGTCTTTGTAATTACATCCAAATATGAATTAATATAAATGCCAAGTAATGATGTGCCATAGAAGCAGCGAGATAATATTGTTACACGTTATAATGCTTACCAGTTCATCACCCTGGGGCTCCTAAACTTCCTAATTAAAATGTTGCATGTAATATAACAATGTATATATTAGCTTAATGCATGTAATACTTTTTAGGGATAATGTTTAGTATAATTTGCATAATAATTTGTTAATGTCTTAACCAATATACTCTGACATATGACTCACTGATTTTATGACATTCACATGCTTCCACCAAATAATTACTCTGAGGTGTGATGACATGAAAAGAAAAATTTATATAATCCCCTTTCACATGTATTGCCAAGACAACAAAATGTGTTTTTTGCAAGTGCAGTGCAGACACAATATGATATGACATGTTGTGTATGATTATTAAAAAATTTAATCCATCCAATAATGAATCATCTATATACAATTATCTATAATTTACAAGCCATGTTTTACTCCTTCACAAAATATTTGTCACAAAATGCTTTTAAAATAGGCTTTAGTGTGGGAATGTCCAGTATGTTCTCTTCACACGCAGTTCCAGACCAATGTTGCATGAAGAGTTACCATGGCATGTCATTCATGAATTAAGATGTATTCAAAATTCATTTGGATGCCACTACTATTATAATTGTATTTACAGCAAGATTGTATTACTGGTGGTAAAATGTATCCTTTGTCAATGCAACCATTATCATGGAAGTGCTGAGTGTTTGTGTTTAGACAAGAAGGGAAATGCCAGAGGTGTTGACAGTGTTGTATATGTTGGAGGGGGGATCTGGTCTTTGTTTGTGTCACACATGTCTAAATGGTATCAGTGGATCATTGGTTCTGTGACATTTTGTTGATCTGCTAAAACCATCAGTGTATCTGTTCTATAAGCATGTGGCCAGCTGTCTTGAAAGGGTAATTTACAATGCCACTTTAGCCCCTTGGGGGGAAGGAGGGGCAATTTGCCTACTTGGTTAAACACTTAGGAAGAGAACATGTAGTAGTTGACACCATACCCCTTTAGTGTATAAGTACTGATGATTCTCTGAGCTACCTCTGATATGTCTCATGGTTTATCTTGTAAATATGATTTCCTTTCTCCTGAATAGTAATACTTGTAGTTAGTTAGTTCTTGCCAAAGCAGCCGCTTTTCTTTTTGTATAAAATACACCAAAATATGACAGAAATGTGTGTGTTGACAGTCCTTGTTCTGCCATGAGATGTTATCTTTTATAGATCTTTTTGTGGTCTGCTTTAGTAACAGGGGATGGAACAATACATTCTTATCATCCCACCAGTTTTTTATTTCTATCTAACCACAGCCCATTTTAAGAGTCCTGGCAAAGGCTGTCAAGTTTTGATTTAATATCTGCTGATACTAGATGGAGTCAATAATACCATGTTTCCTAAAAAGTTGTCCAGGACCTTGGGTAGAAATACAGCACTACAACATCAAACATCCATTGCCATACATCATGGTGCAGATGAAGTACTTTTCTGCATGGTTGATAATCCTACTGTCTATTCCAAAAAGCTCTATTTGGCCGGTGAGCCACATTATATTCATACCCCAGTAAAATGGGAAGTTGTGGCTTAACACCACAAAGAGGAAAACATAAAAGAAATATTTTTCACAGACGCTTTGCTCACAAGAGTACCAATATTAGTGGAGGGCACTGTATGTATTGTGGACTAGATTATCTCTATGTGTGCAATTATGGTCACTGTACGTTTTGTTGTTTTGACACAGCTGTAGCTATGCTAGTTTTTTTTTTGGCTACACTTCTAGGCAGTAGTTGAGATGGGACCAGAGTTTGAATGGTAGAACATCTGTTTTAAACCAAATGACTAATGATTAGTGTGTTTTAGAAATTGGGAGGAATAGCCATATCTCAAACAATGATGTGAGTTTGTACTTGTTAAAGAGACCTCCCAACATGTTGTGTTGTAGCCTACTATTTTGGAGTTTGTTCTCGTTAAAGAGACCGCCCAACACGTTGAATTGCTGTCCTGTTTAGGAGTTTGTTTTCTTTAAAGAGACCTTCTGACAAGTGCTATAGTGTGTTTTAGAATCACCATGGAATTATTAGTATTGGTATTATTAGTAGATTTGGATACGGTTTGTGAGGACGTTGAATATTGTTGGTATGTTACTATGTTTGGTATCCTGAGTTTATTATAACATTTTTAAATTGAATTACTTCAGAATACTCATTTTGACAGCGTTCCTCATTTATCTTCATATTTGTGTTTGTAGGGCTTCTGATTTCTTTTTCATTACACGCATATGTACATCTAAACAACCAGTCTGGTTAGGCCCAGGAACTAAAGTAATTTTATTGTACGGTTTATGTTAAACGACCTACACTTCATGGCTGCTATTGATAACTTATGTAAGTACCCACAAATAGGTAAGTCAAAGTGAATAGACTTGTCGTCCCTGTGTCTGGAAAGGCACAGGAACACATGAAAATAACTAGTCGTCCCTGAGTTCTGGATCTCTGAATAGTCTGGGTTGACCCAGGAACACATATCGTTTTAAAGATAGGCTTGTGATGAAAGGATTAGCTATCTTTACTAAGAACAACCTACACATTATGGTAATTTATAATCACACGGAATCAGATTATATATAAATATCGATATATTTATCACAAGGGTTATATTTCCCTGCACCTATTTTCCCAGCTGTCTCACCAGTAACCTTCTAAGTGATAAACCTTCTACCATCCCTATACTACACAACACTGTCTTAAAACGTCTATGGGGGCTAACTGGATTTGTATGCGGACATGTACAGTGCAGAGTTGTCTGCATACAACACCGTTTTAGCTTCTAGTAATCATAGCATAGTATACAAAACGCCGGTTGTGCTGAAAATAGACTATATGACAACCCTTGTTTACTTATCTGAATCACTGCCGGGGTACAGTGTGTCACACCCAGAGGAAATCGAATGTCAGACATGTGTTATCACATTTCTGATCACAGTTACTCCTCAAAAAGGAATTTGCTACACTGATCCGAAGTGATAATTACATCATGGCCAACATAGATCAATTTCTCTCCCCATGCTGTTTTCCCCTGTGCCCTATCCATCTCTCGAGTGCTACAGATTTCACAGGTGCAAGACGTGTGGAGTGGAAGGGCATTACAAACTGCCTTCACCATACATTATTCAGAATGTGAGTGGCAGCTTGATGTTATGTGGTTGATTTACACTGCAGTGATTCATTTCTTGGACACATTCCCACCAAATTATACGATAAGAAGCAATTAGATGAAAGGTTGTGCACATATTTCATTTCGTATTGGGTTTACCAAAACATTTTAAGTAAGGCTAACATTGAGCAAACATTTAATACATCTTTGAGACAGCTTCATTACACAAAATTAAATGTTATATGAATTGAAATGAAAACACAGTAACCCACAAGTCAAAACTAAATTCTAAAAAGCTCAGAAAATTTTAATTAAAACAGTAAAATACGCAATTTGAAGTGAAGTGGAATTGCAATTACAAACTGCTGAGGTACAACTAATCAACTTCCAGATCACATATCAAGCTAATTGACAAATTAATCATAAATAAAGACAATCTGTAATCAATTGTAATGATTTTGATTCATTCGGAATAGAAGCAGTTGTTCATAGGAGACTCCAGTTCTTTGAAACGCAATTCAAAGTGAACACTTAAAAAACATGTTTGACATACAGTTGTGGAAAGACACAACCCAGGGGATGAATATAAAAAGATTTCTAAGGCTTTTTATATCTCTTGAAGAAGTGGAAGGCGTATGCTACAACACAGACTTTGGGCTATGGACTGACAGATTCTTTAGGAAAATTTGCCGCCCTCTGTCTGGAAGTAAAAAATGGGAAGACAGTTTACGTTTCAACATGACTGTGACCCAAAGCACATCCCCAAAGCAACCGTCAAGTGGCTGAAGGAAAGAAGTTGAATGTGTTGCCTATGCAGTGCCTAGACCTAAATCACATTGAGAGTCTGTGGAATGACCTTAAGAGGGCAGTCCATAAATGGTTACTGTATACTTTAACTGAGCTTGAACAATTCTGCATGGAAGAACAGGCAAATATTTCACAGTCTAGGAGTGCAATGTTATTAGAGATGTATGCAAATACAGCCATCGTTGTAATTCAAGCACAAGCACAAGTATTTACCCAGGGGGTGTTTTCTTATCCAAATATGACTAAGAAATGTAAGTGAATCTGTAATCATTAATTTTAGGGCAATTTCTATATGCCCCTATTAATACTACATCCAAAAAGACCAAAAGTAATTGGACAAATGTACATACAGTGGGAAGAACAAGTATTTGATACAGTGCCGGTTTTGCAGGTTTTCCTACTTACAAAGCATGTAGAGGTCTGTAATTTGTATCATAGGTACACTTCAACTGTGAGTTACGGAATCTAAAACAAAAATCCAGAAAATCACATTGTACGATTTTTAAGTAATTAATGTGCATTTTATTGCATGACATGATTATTTGATACATCAGAAAAGCAGAAATTAATATTTGGTACAGAAACATTTGTTTGCAATTACAGAGATCATACGTTTCCTGTAGTTCTTGACCAGGTTTGCACATACTGCAGCAGGGATTTTGGCGTACTCCTCCATACAGACCTTCTCCGTATCCTTCAGGTTTAGAGGCTGTCGCTGGGCATTACGGACTTTTAGCTCCCTCCAAATATTTTCAGGTCTGGAGACTGGCTAGGCCACTCCAGGACCTTGAGATGCTTCTTACGGAGCCACTCTTTAGTTGCCCTGGCTGTGTGTTTCGGGTTGTTGTCATGCTGGAAGACCCAGCCACGACCCATCTTCAATGCTCTTACTGAGGGAAGGAGGTTGTTGGCCAAGATCTCGCGATACATGGCCCCATCCATCCTCCCCTCAATGCGATGCAGAAAAGCATCCCCAAAGAATGATGTTTCCACCTCCATGCTTCACGGTTGGGATGGTGTTCTTGGGTTTGTATTCATCCTTCTTCTACCTCCAAACACAGCGAGTGGCGTTTAGACCAAAAAGCTCTATTTTTGGCTCATCAGACCACATGACCTTCTCCCATTCCTCCTCTGGATCATCCAGATGGTCATTGGCAAACTTCAGATGGGCTTGGACATGCGCTGCCTTGAGCAGGGGGACCTTGCGTGCGCTGTAGGATTTTAATCCATGACGGCGTCGTGTGTTACTAATGGTTTCTTTGAGAATGTGGTCCCAGCTCTCTTCAGGTCATTGACCAGGTCCTGCCATGTAGTTCTGGGCTGCTCCCTCACCTTCCTCATGATCGTTGATGCCCCACGAGGTGAGATCTTGCATGGAGCCCCAGACCGAGGGTGATTGACTGTCACCCTTGAAGTTCTTCCATTTTCTAATAATTGCGCCAACAGTTGTTGCCTTCTCACCAAGCTGCTTGCCTATTGTCCTGTAGCCCATCCCAGCCTTGTGCAGGTCTACAATTTTATCCCTGATGTCCTTACACAGCTCTCTGGTCTTGGCCATTGTGGAGAGGTTGGAGTCTGTTTGATTGAGTGTGTGGATAGGTGTCTTTTCTACAGGTAACGAGTTCAAACAGTGCAGTTAATACAGGTAATGAGTGGAGAACAGGAGGGCTTCTTAAAGACAAACTAACAGGTCTGTGAGAGTCGGAATTCTTACTGGTTGGTAGGTGATCAAATACTTATGTCATGAAATAAAATGCATATTAATTACTTAAAAATCCTACAATTTGATTTTCTGGATTTTTGTTTAGATTCCGTCTCTCACATTTGAAGTGTACCTATGATAAAAATTACAGACCTCTACATGCTTTGTAAGTAGGAAAACCTGCAAAATCGGCAGTGTATCAAATACTTGTTCTCCCCACAGTAATTTTAAATAAAGTTGTCATATTGACGAGTGATCCAGTTCCAGTGACATCAATCCAAGCACAAACATAACACCCCTTCCACCTTTTTTCACAGATAAATCATGCCACAATAGCTTCGTGAAATAATGCAATCCTTAATGGACTAAGATTGCGTGTCATTGGCCCTCCAGTGTCCAACAGTGGCCTTGCAATGGACATGAATGTTTTAGGCCATCCTATTTTTGAAGCTAACTGGTGTTTTTGCGCCATGTAGTATAACCTCTTTCATTTGTCTAGTGAAGTCTTCATCTGATGGTGGTAGCTGACACGTGACAAACATTCATCCTCTATAGAGGTTCACTGGACCAGAAGCTGATTTATTTGTCCCGGTTTTGTGAAAATACTCACTGACAATTTCAATCTTAAAAACATTCTGGGAACACGGTAATGGCAGCTCCGCGTGGAGCCGTGTGCCTTCTCCCTCTCCGTCGCGTCACCTCGCCGGTGTACTAACTGCCGGCAGGAGAAGGTGGCAGCAGCGCACCCCACACGCACACCTACACGTCATCGCCAATTACTAGGTCTATTTCTGTTCATCATTTGCCCCCGCACCTCACAGGTTATTGTGCATGTTTGGCTGTCCTACCGTGTTCGACAAGCAATCCTAAAGTAAAGCTTCTGAAATGATTCCACATTTTATTGTTTTCGTTTTTTGCCTCTAGATTTTTCCACTTGCCTACCCTCGCACCTCACAAACACGTAATCATCACAGTACAACACCTAGTCAATTGAACTTCAAGGATTTCAATCTGTCCAGTTAGGAAGCATAAGCAATTGTGAATCAGTGTCACCCTTTTTTGTTGCAAATGAAAGTGACAACTTGTGCACTTGATAGGCAACAGTAATGCTGTACATTACTTATTACTTATGTAATGTACAGTGATAATTTTGATCTTTAATATATTTTGTTCATTGAGACACGATGTGTAATTTAAGTGTTCACTTATTTTTTTGGAGCAGTGTATTTTTGTCCTCTTGCACAGTTGTGCACCGGGGCCTCCCTTATGGTTAGAGACAGTTTCGGCTGTTCTGTGAAGGGAGTAGTACACAGGGTTCTATGAGATCTTTAGTTTCTGGGCAGTTTCTTGAACAGAATAGCCTTTAATTCTCCGAACAAGTTTCAGATGACTGAAAAGGTATGTTTTATGATCTTACTTAAAAATTTCCAAGGTTTGTGAGGACCTCAGATCATTTGGCAAGCTGTACCAGAGGACAGGACAACAATGGCTAAAAGCAATTTCACGGAACGTCTTTGTCCTGACTGCCGGTACAACTAAAAGGCCAGTGCTAGGGGATCTAGGGGACCAAACATGAACATTATGATATGTATTTGGGTGCCTGTCTATTCAACGCTTTAAAAATCAATACAGCATTTTTTTAATATATTCTAAAACTTATTGGCAACTGATGCAGGGATTTTAAAATATGTGTAATGTCTGCTCTGCTTATGGTTTTTGTTAACACTTGTGCTGCTGCATTCTGAATCATTTGGAGTTGATTGATGTTTTCTGGGATGGAGACCAGAAGTTTGCCACAAATTGATGTAAAAACCCTTATTGTTAAAAAATGTCAGGTCATTGAGTTATTAAAAAAGAACACAACCATTTTTTCTAATGATCTTTAGCTTGAACGTTAGCAAAACATTTTCACAGAAAAAAAACGGATTTGTTTGCCTATTTTATCTTGGTCAACATATTATTTTCTGTGAAAATGAATCCATGTTACAATAAGTTGACAAAAACAACTATTTTTTACATTTAGAGCAATTTGGCACACAAGCGCTAATTCTACAACTACTGGCTGAAACTATTCAAAACCTAAAGAGCAGTATCTTTGCAGAGCACATGTCAGAGAGCCAATTTCCTAAACAGTTTTACTCCCCAAACTTTTGGAGTTGCTTTGAGATGAAAAAGGGGTGGATTTTTGGATTGGATTCCACAAAAGCAGAATAAAATTTGGCTAAGTTACATGGCACAAAAAATATATTTTTTTAATTATTTACATTTACAGCTCACTTTTACCAAAACACTAAATACAATGTCCATTACTAAACAATGTCTTCCATTGCTAGAACTAACAATTAACCTTGATGCCATCCAATCACAGTGGTTGTCAAAAGTTTGTGTGTGTGGGAGTTGGCGCGGAGGGAGGCACCTCATTGCGCTACTACAACCCTGCTATAGGCCCCTGTAATCAGAATGTCATGCTACGTAACAAAAGGAAGTACCGGTATGTTTCCCCTGTAGCCTTCCAAAGTCTTCACAAAAAAGGCTGGATGACACGAAGACCTCACGTTGTCCGTTTTTAAATAAAGCTCAGCAGGTGGGTTGGTAGAGTACATTTTTAATTGGCTCCAACACGGGATTTTACAGTACATCCTCACGGTTGTTTGGAATAAGAAGCTTCATAGCCGCAAAAGGTTGGTTTTAGTCAATGCCTGTTATTATTTTTTATAAACCAATCTGGTGGGGACTAATTGTCTTATTGTTACTAACACCTATTGCAACCAGTTTAAGTAAATGGGACAATTTTCAGCATTGTAAAACAGGAAACTTGCATAGATTTCCTTAAAATGCTGTTACATTTTCACAATACCAGCCCTATATCTTCATGAGTATTACGAGTATTGTGAGTATTATGTCCAGGTTAAAATGTATTACTGCCAAGGATAACAAATGCTCACATTGTTTACAATGGTGAGATGTTGGCAAGCTAAAAAATTTATGGAGAAGTATTACATTTAACTGAATTAAATTGAATCCATTGATATTTTGTATTTTCTTGTAGGAAATGAACTTGGCTCTTATTCATAATAAGCTTTTTATAAAAGATATCTGGGAACAGAAAATTTCTAAACACGACCAACGGACTGAAACCGAAGCCATGAGGATGAAGAATAGTGCTCTCACCAAGTAAGATTTGTTTTAAATCGGATGCAGTAAAATCACAACTCTGCTTATTGGTTGTTAGATCAAATCCCCAAGGCATGGGGAAACATCAGGTCTGAGTAAGGCAGATAACCTTTATAAACATACCTGGTAAAAATTGTTAAAAACATAAGAAGACGAAGGAAGGGCTTTCAAGGTCATTCTTTTCATATTTGGCAGTGAATAAAATACCTGAGATTCAGCAGTATCAATTTGAATAATGTGTTACAGTGCATTTAACCGAATCTTTTTACAAGCAATTTCTATCAGCTAAAGGTTGTACCTGGAGAATTAACATTGACAACAGTAGTTGAAAGAACTAATCACTAAAGTCAAATTCTAATTCAACTAAATTCTCTTAACCCATGTGGCTAGTCCTTGTAATAAAGTGTATATCCCTGATGCTGAAAGGACTGGAAAAACTTCAGGGAATCCGATATGATAATCAGGGAGTGTTGAGTGACCTGAGGGAATGCCATGTTCCATGCTTAGCTGACATACAATAGCGTGGCCTGCTAAGGTCAGAGGATTATCAGCCGCATCAGTGTGACAGCGGCAGCAAATGCAATAAGCCAAGGAGATGTGAGGAAGGTGGCAGAGTATGCACCCTCACAGTACTGCATACGAGAGCTCGATGTCACAAACCACCAATTTATTGAAATTCATGCCGAAATGTGAGAGGAAATGTAGCCTGGTATGCTGGCTGTGTCTGCTGTCCTGCCAATTAATTAGAATCTGTGACAAGACTAGAAAACAAATTCACTAATACCCAGAAAACCACTTTTTCTATAGCAATATATTGGAAATATTTCTTTTACAGAATCCTTTGTGTTTTTTTGTCTACTTAGATTGAGAGAAGAATGGCACCGGAGGCTTGAGAATCGAACAAAACATTTGAAGAGGTTAAATGACGAAATTCTGAGGAAGAGCAAACTTGCCCAACAGGCAGATGACTCATAATGAATTGTTGCATGTCAACTCTGTTCTCTTTTGAAGTAATGCATGTCTTCTTATATCAAGTATAAAACACCTGTTTAGTCTCACATCAAGGGAAGATTTTTACTGCTGAATTGGTTTTTCTGTCCAGTAGTATTTCTTAGGCTTAGAATCAAACATATTTTTAAACTTGCAGTTAAATGGAGTGTGGGACAATTATAGTTGCTATTAGTGACAAATGACTATAGGAGTCAGAAAAACAACATTTAGCTGTTACTACCTTGAACAATGTTGGTGAGCATGAATATAGGCAGTTTTACTGAGTATGAAAATATGCAAATACTTCAAATGTATTTGTTAGGAACAGACAGTGATGGTAAATATGACAAATTGTTTTGGCCATTGATTTATGTAAGTTGTAACAAAGCTGTCAAGCTGCTGTCAAGCAACTGGGGCTTGTGGCTATGAGTACTGAGTAAATCTATTAAAATGGTCTAAGAAATATGCTGGTCAATTTGTTTTACCTTTTCATCTCCAAAATGATTGCAGTCAAACTTCAATTTAGAATGCATACAAAACATAACAGTTGACTGCTGTTGTACTGAATTTGCCACCTTTGCCTAATCTAGTGGTCAGAGCACTGCCACGACACATTCACTTAATAGTCTGAAATGTTGGAATATCACAGCTGTCACTATACAGATCACTTGCCAGCAACCAGAGTAGCAAATGTATCTTCTGGTGTAATATTCCAAGACCACAGTAGGTTGTCAGTTTATTTACATCACATAATGGGATTTTAACAATTCAACTCGCTAGCTAACTCTGCCTTAAATAATTACATATAGTCCACAGTCTTTATATCCTTATAATGTGTTGAAATATTAAAGGAATGCACCACCAGAGGGCAGGAGGTGTCCCAAATGCCTGGCATAACCCTTTTCACCCAACAGGTGGCCTTGAAGGGCATTCATTGTCATGATTTGTACTGTAAGAGGTCAGCAAAGCCCTGACTGACAACAGTGTCAAAAAATGTGTTTACTGCCCTGTCAAAACTACAGACTGCATGTCACCACATCACACTCAAGATACTGATTCCTCGTGCTGAAAGATGATGTCATGTGCACATGATTCGCTGTCACTCAGCAGCATTGAAGGTAGTCAGCGGTGAGCTCAGAAAAACGACCATATCAGACTGATATTCTTCATCTGTGAGTTAATGTTTAAAGACATCCTCTATCATTTACTAATGCAGTGCACAGTAAAAATGCTTGGAGCAAAACTGTAGTTTATTTTCAGAACTACAAATTTGAAAGAGAAGGATATTCAGGGAGTCTGTTGCGACCCTCCACCTCAAAATCAAAAGTATTTCCCTGGTTTAGTTAGGTTTTGAAAAATATATTTTTACTTTCATCCCAAACTATAAACAAAATTCATGGCATGCTTGCCCCGTGCAACACAACATAATCATCCAAAATATTCCATCAACAGATTTAGAAATACAAAATCAAGAAAAGTCAAAACACAAAACCTTTCCTTCGCTTAATAATATATTAAACATATCTAGTTCATGGCATGCAAGCAGATGTCTAAGACAAATATAATTTACTGAAAAAGGCAGTATATAACATTGACTTGGCCTGGGGTTTCTCTTGGTATATATAGCTGCTATTTGGAAAATATATTCCTCTTTTCAAAAGGTTCAAATGAAATATCAGCCTTAAGCTGTCAATAATAAATCACTTAGCAGAATTATTTCTTCTTCTTCTTTCCTTTTTTGCTTCCTTCTCCTTGTTGTGAACCAGTGACCCCTCCGCCACATTTCTGAGTCCGGGATTTCAATTTAGGGATCGTCTCAGCAACATAAAACATAACATCTTTGCCTAGACGGAAGGGAAAAGGAAATAGGTTGAAATTGGAGAAACATTTATTTGAAAAGAACTACAGAGACAGAATTATATTTTATAATTGACCCAGCTATAACTATGCTTTTCAAATGTTGTATTAAAAACAGGGGTACACCGCTTAAGCCCGCTGACAATGTCATTTCACAATCAACAAGTCACAATTATGTTACTATAGCCTGAAGTTGCATACGTTCACACATACAGTTCTACTGATAAACAACTGAGACAGAATCAACATGGTTTTGACATACAAGCATATATAGATGGGTGGTGAGCAACCAGTTGACCAATAGTGTCAATAAACAATTACAGAAATTACAGCAAACTATTTGATTCGGTAAATGTTACTTTTTAAAATAAAAAAACTCACGGGATGGGAATTTGTCATTATACAGGGTTCCATCCTCCTGTTTGAGCTGCACACGTACTCTCCCCCTGAACTGAACATCCCTGTTCCATTCTCTAGGGTACATTTTGTTCTAGGAAAAAAAGTTCACTTAATACAGAACACCAAAAAATAGCTGGAAAATGACAATGGTCTTCATGCCAATTGTACAACTAATTTATAACTCATTTGAAATGTGTTTTTCTAAATGTGTTTGTTGTTATTCTGTCTTTCACTGTTCAAATAAACCTACCAATAAAATTATAGACTGATAATTTCCTTGTAAGTGAGCAAACATACAAAATCTGCAGGGGATAAAAAAAAAGACCTCCACTGTACCTCCACATAGACATTCATTCCGGCAGCTGTCAGGACATCCCGGATTTCGGCACACGTTGGGTTTTCCACGGCCTGAGGAAGAAAGCAAAAGAGAACGTGAAAATTGATAGGAGCCTTCATTGAGAGATTTGTGCTTTTTTCAATCATTCTTTCAAATGGTTCCTCATTCCAAAAAAAAAAAACAACTGCACTCATTAGGCTGAGAGTCATTAGAAATGTCAGCTAATGAAGATCATACTAATTAGGGGTAATTGTGGGCTGTTTTTGGCCAGAACAGATCATGCTAAAACACAAGATAGCAATCCAAATTAATATTCATGAGAGAGTTTTGGAGTGCTACCACAGACTTTCTCTCCCACCATCAACAAAACACAAAAACATATATATATACAGACATATTGACATAGACATATAAATATATCATGAAAAAATGGCTTTGCATCTAATCCCTTAATGTTCCAGACACTTATAAATCCTATACTCACAAAAAGCAATCTGTGTTAGCAAAAGGACAGCAACAGAACCAGGTGGAAATAATAATGTACACCATGTCCTCAAATAACCTTTTATGTGAAATCAAAACGTAAACCATAATGCAGGCTAATTGTGAACGCGGCTGGCAACTGCACTGACACTGTAAAGAAATTCACAGAATTTATTTGCAGACATAGTTTACATGTGAAGCTGTATTTGTGGCCGTTGACATAACATACACTGTTTGTTTGATAAAACATAAAACTGCTAAGAAAATGATTGTCCTGGTTTCATGAGGCCCTTGTCACCTTTTCTGTTGGAATTCGCCGACCTTCAGCTAAAGTCTTCTTACTATTGATGAATGCAGGATAAATGCATATAAACCTAGAAGAAGAAGGGGGTTATATGTAAGAAATAGTACAAGATTGGTATAGGAGAACTATGGCCAGCAAGCCTTACAGTCTCGTCCCAAAGTATTTTGACAGTGATATGTTTTGATCAATTCATTTCTCCATGTTGTTTCAAGTGCCCGTCTTGACAATATTCAGCTGGGTGACTTGGTCATCACAACCACATATTGACAGCTGAAAAAGGGAATGGGATCTTAAGGAAAATGTGTTCCATGTGAGGAGAAACGGGGCGAGGTGTGACATGGAACATTTTAGACTTTGAAGAGTCAGGTTTTGATACTTGGGCCAAATAGTTTAGAAAGGCATTCAACCTAATTCCCTCCTGTGAACCCTAGTCTCTCATGTGGTTCTGCGTTACATGCATCTAATTTAATAAAATACACGTGACTGGGTCTTTCCACATTCTCAGTAGTACACTAAGTTGTTGAATTTTTAGCTTAAACCTGAGTTACAATGGTGTGGCAGTGACATTGATTTAGTCATGGCCCAAAGCCTCTATTTTGGACTTAGGGACTGTAAAGAGACCTCTGGTAGCCAGCCTTGTGTATTGATGGGTTTTGTAAACTGTGTCAACAGACAGCTCAAGGCATTTAGCACAACAACATTTCGCTCAAACACCAACAGTGAAACAGTCAATCTCTCTTCCACTCTGAACCAGGGAGACAAACACGCATATGAATGATATTCGCCCCTAGTGTACATCTGAGTGCCTTGAGAGAAGTCATGTTTTGGGCAATTTGAATTGGCCAATGTCGTTCTTTACCGCAGTTGAAGGAAAAGGTAAGACCTATGGAAACTGACTGGTTGACTGAGATGTAAAGGAAGCAGAGGAATGCCTTATATTGGCCAAACCTCTTCCTATTCTAACCAGTGAGTCTAAATGTTCAAACGATGACGGCATGCTATCTAAGGTACATCAGTATCCTCAACTTGCTCAATTGCCACACTAATGATCTAAACTATAGCTCATGTTATGTGAATCATTATTCAATTAAATATATTTATGACCAACATATGGCTAGTTACCCATTCTAAGAGCAATTGGAGTGTTTGTTAAAAATAAAATATGTGTAAAATATGGAGTCAACACAGGACAATAATATACAGGCTTTATTCAAGGTCAGTGAGAAATATTTAGAAAAATCTGAAAACAGCAATAGCCCCTGCTAGTGATACACCTCACTTTACTGGACTTTCATTACATAGAGTTTTGTTTAATATTTTTTTATTATTATAGCGCTTTACCATCAATATAAAACTGTACCATGTAGGCTTTTTTATATGAAATTAATATTGAATGTTAAACAGCTTGTAATAGGAAGTGTTTACAACTTACTAACCACATATGTCAGGACTAATGCAAAATTACATCTAAAAGTGAAGTCCTGAGAAAGTGAATCCAACTCAATAACAGAACAATATAGACAGTTGGACCAGGTGGCAGGCTTTGAAGTTGTTTATTCTAACTTAAGATTTTATATTAAAATAAGCACATGGTCTGAACTGGTCTGTACCAAATTGGTGAAAGTTACTGAGACTTTGTTCTGTCATAGAGGGAGGCTTTGTTGTTGCAAAACCAGAATTGTGTCCACTCAGCCTCTTATTTATTTAACATAAATTCTCTGTCTGAAATTTGGGCTCATTTGTATAGTCAATATCCATCGAGAGATATTACTATTTTTATAAAGCAAACCGTATGTGTTCTATTTTAAAGGTAACTTTCAATCAATTGCTATTTCTTTCATTATATTACCAGTGACAATTTCAAGAATGTTCATGCTGAAAGTCAACTTTTTCATGTTCTTCCGTAAAATACAAATGTATTTGGCCTAGTTAACGTTTCTTTCCATCATTCACCCAAGTTCAATAAAATGCTTATATGTTTGTATGGACTATCAGTCAACATGCAAGGGTGTGAAAATTATATTTTGATCGATGTGTACTTTTGGCAAGACGTTTCCGGTTGCAATTCCAGTTAGTTGGTATCGTATTGTAAATTGCGTTGGTTAATTAGCATTATGCCAATACCGTAGATAAAAAGTATAAAAATTGCATTTACGTGCATTGATTCGAGCTTTTGATGGATCACAGGGCCAAAAGAAAAACAAAGAGCTAACGAATTACCTTTCTTTGTCGGCAGGATTATTACTTAGGTAAGCCATTTTCTGAATGTATGCACGTTATCTCTTCTCTGATGAAAATGTTTATTTCAAACTAAAGAGTATGGAGAGCCATACAGTTTGACAGCAAGCAACCATATTTGTGTAAACTCTGCAAGCGCATCAACTTACGTCACTTCCGCTATTAAAAGAAATAGTAAGAAAGTACGAATTTGTATAATCAGGCAATAACTCAGTGGTCCGGGTAATATCGTATCTTCAGCATGGGCACTGGGCAGCACTACAGATGACATAGCCTAATAATCCACCAGATATCTAAATCTTAAGGTTCAGGTCGTCATTTCTACTACAGGGGAGCGTGATTATCCCTGTACGGTCCTTTCGTGTTATAATCATTTCGTGTTATAGTCATGTCGTGTTATGGGCCTTATACAACAACCGTTAAGAATAAATGATTTCCTTTTAACAATACATTTCTTCTTAAGAATACATTCCTTCTTAAAACAAAGTTTTCATGAAGATTCTGACATTCACCAATATTTTCATATTTGAGATTCATTCTTAGTTAAAGACAGAATCTACGCACACTTAATCAAATTTGAGTTTTGTCATGTTTGTGGCAAATAATTAGTTACTGCGTTTTCAATTGTGCAGTTTTATAATATATATAATTAAAATTACAATCAGATTACTGACGTTTTTTTTACGTTTAGAGTACGGTGCTCCACGGTATTTAGATTTTAGTTTAGGTATTTTAGCTGTCACGATTATGACATTTTAGCTGACGATTGTGGGTCATTCTCTAACTCCGCCTTCTTTCACGTCCCTGGGGGAACAGTTTAAAAATAATTCAATAGATATACATTTTTCAATATTTTCATTATTCTTGTGTGTACATGGCACTTAGACAATTCACATTGTTGAACATGATTTTATTCTGCTGTTTTGGAATGAAACACTCACCAGTCCCCTGACCTGACTTTTGACTTTCCACTTTGTCAGTTTATATTAGTATTAATATTAAAATGATTAATATATAACGCTTTAACTTGAGTAAATTAAATCATAATAAGTTTTGTCTTTAAGCATTTTGGGAATTATCTATTGTTTTTATACGACATACCACTGTCCCCAGTTCTGTTGTCATTTCCACCCCACAAATGAAATTAACTATAGATATATGAATTAAAATAGTTTTACAATAAGATATTTCAAATAACTATCCTATTAGTATTATGTACAGCAGAGCGACAGGTGAAACCAGACGACACGCAGGAAAATGTCATTGCCATTGCTGGGCGGGTGTGTTTTGTGAAGAGCAATCGTTAACAACGTGGATTTACTGGTAGTTACAAAGCCGGACACAACGGCGCTTGGTGCGCATTTTGATTTGAAGCCAAATGAAAGAGGTGAGCCCAATAATATGCAGGTGAGTTGTGCAAACACTACACATCTGTAGAACGATCTCCGGATTTACCAGGTGTATTTTTTTAATATTATTAGGCTTACACTGTAATAGCGAACATTTAGAAAAATATAATAACAGCGAAACATAAATCGTAAATTGCAATTATTTGTGAGACATTTAATACATCAAACGGATAAAAATGGGTAAAACGATGGAAGCAAGAACGTGGAGGACCTGAACTTATTTACATATGACACCCCCAGAATGTATGTGGGTGTGACGAACATCAGCTTTCAGCACAAATTATAGCTTACAAACAATTATTAACCATTAGTCATTCTCCTTGAAAAAATCAGCACAGTCACCAAATAATCTTTCACCTCAGACTAAAATCGAGGTCCTTAAGAAGAGCAAGCTCTGCCATTAGGGCAGAGGTGTCAAATCCATTCCGCAGAGGGCAGGTTTTCACTCTCACCTTGTGCTTGATTAGTTCATGAGGTCACTCATGAAGATCTTGCTTCACCTGGTTCAATTTGGTCTCAGTTGGGCACCAATTAAAAGGAAAAAACTAAGACTAGCATACACATGGCCCTCCATGGAACTGGTTTGACACTCCTGCATTAGGGTAACTACTCAACCTACAACCACTGTTTTATTAATACTTTCTAATCAAAATGCAAGCCACCGAAATTATATTGACCATTTCTAATCTCCAAGTATGTCAATACTAAATGCATTAGTGAGTTAAGAAAAGCAAGGCAAAGCAGGTTTATTGGTCTAGTGCAGGGGTCTTCCAATCTAGACCTCAAAGCCAATCATTTGTTTTTAGCTCATCCCTGTCGCATACCTATCAAATCATTTGATCACTTTTTAGGCTTTTGTTCCTCCTTGTTGCACACTCCAGCACAGAGGGTGGTGCTGATGCACCAATATTGTGGAACGCAGCCACCAGAGAATAAGTCTTTTTTACTCCACATGGGGAAGGCAATATCTGAATGAGCCAGCCCAGAGCCAGCCGGAACTGGGCAGACATTTTACAAAAAAACGTTGTCAAAGATTTTACATCTGATTTATGTTAATAAAATATGCTTCTGAGTGGACTTAGTGTTGTAGTTTTCCCTTAACCAACGTTTATACATGTTTTGCTTTGTTTACAAGCATATGATACATTTTGTTGTGTTAATGGTGTACACATTTCTTAAAGGTGCACTCTAGTCACATGTTATCCATCTGAAAAATCATACCTAGCAAACAAATCAATGGCATAAAAGACAAAATAACATAATCACATTCCAGCACAATAATGAGGTTATATTTCTCAGACATGATGAGTAACCTTTAGAAAAGGTGAAATTACTACGTGTTTTTGGAGGACCTTCACAATTTCAATGGGTTGATCATGTGACTGGAGTGGACCTTTATGAGAAACAAATATTACCCAATGGTCTTAAGCTCCGCCCACCTAGGTCCTAGGTCAGCTTCAGCAGCCTTCAAAAACTAGACAGACTTTGCATCCCCCTCCACATACCGCCTGTTGCACGACGGAACTTGATTGTGATACATTTTGCCAAGACTGTGCCCTTCAAAGTCTGTTGGTTTGTGGGGATTAAATGGGTCAGACTCAGAAGTCTGGGTGAATTTAACATACACCATGACCATACAAGTCATTACATCTGCAGTTGCATTTACGGTGCTGCTCAGTTGTAGGCTTTCACCAGTAGAATCTGTACAGCTCGAGCGGAGAGCATTAAAGTATCCTAATCTGGATTAAAGAAAATGTTCAAATTTTTTCTGCATCTGTCTGCAATGTCTTATTATGGAAATCTTCCTGACATTCTGCATAGTCATGAAGTACATCTGTGATGCATTTCTCAATGCGTTTTTGTGTCAACCAAGAACAAAAGTGACGACAGAACCGGGAACCAAGCTTTGGCTTCAAGAACACAGTGGACAAATCAATGTGACGCAAAATCTTCTCCCCGTTCATGTTTATAGACACACTAGAACACAGGTTCATGTGCAATGTCAGGGAATAGACATCAACATTTAAGTGTGCGTAAACATTGACAAATGCTTATCTGACCACTGTTTATCTGATTCTTCCTGTTTGAAATACCACAACGAAAGTGTCTAACATGCCGCTGTCACAGAAGTTTCTCTACAGCTCTGTTACCCATAACAAGATATTAACAATGGAAAGGTATACTGCTATGTTGTCTACATTGTGTAACCCACTTCTGTCTTTAAAAACATTTTGCAATTTGAATGGGGTGATTATGTGACTTGGAAACAGATCTTGGAAGACTTTTAGTAAACCATGTTTATTTGAGGATTTGTGGTCAAAAGGCTGTTTTAGCAAGGACATCATTAATGTGAGTCATTGCCTTACGTTACCTGATGGCCAGGTGAATTGATCCAGGTAAGCGATTATAAATCAAAGTAACTCGTTCCGGGGCAAATTACAACAGCAAAACAACCCCCAAAAAGAGAACGGTTTTGCAGGTGGTGGCCACAGACAATCACTGTCTCTTCATCTTTCCTGGCTGATTCTTCTTGAGTTTTGCTAGTATCCCTGTCACTCCTAGTGGTATGATACGGTACCTTCAGCCCATTTAGGCTGCACGGGTTGTCCAGCTCCTCTCAACAGCATGGAGGAGATAAAGACCCAATGTGTGATTAAAGAGTCCTCTTAAAACCTTTTGAGCTGTACATTAAAATGGGTGATGAGTACTACACATTACAGTTGACCAAATTTCACTTCTAAACTTAGTTTATTCTTTTCACAAATTTGGTGCTTTATTATCCCTCGGTCACATTATCAAGTTACTGGCATGGCATGAATTACACAAGAAAAAAACATACAGAAGCAACTACATCATTCTAAATTGAGATTTTCTGATACAGAAAATACTGCATCAAGGAATGACTTGTACTCTAAGAAATCAAACAATTCTCACACCATTACAGTTAAACAAGGTTAATAGATCAAATGGAAAGAAATAAAACCAGGTTTTCATACATTTAAAATGAGTAATGATGCGGATGCTTTTGACATTATTTTAAGGGAATACAATGTAAACCAAACATCTCTGTTGAGGACCAACTTAAGACTGACAACTTTCTGTAAAATATAGTCTAAGCCAATGGGCAACAGACATGACAACACTCGTATACAGGGTACATAGTTATTTTGAGGATTTGAGGACGTAGACATCATTGCATAGCACGACTAAAACTCGCACCCGACAGTGTGTGAGGAAGTTTAGAGGTGTATTTAGCGAAATGGCAAAGATGCAGAAAGTAAACCGTGTAGTGAGTCGTTTCTCTTCCGCAACGACAAAGAACATTGAAGCACCAGGCTCAACTACTGTTTTGGTCCCGTGAATACAGCACTGTAAAACAACACCTGTGCACCTGCACAGCCTGTGAGAGCGGGGGAATGACATCTAATCGCAGGGTCTGCAGTGCTGCTCGATGACTCCACCCATAAGACAAGTATCGAAAGCTACAACATTTCAGTTGAATGCAAATACTGTGGGCAGTCTGTCGTGAACAATGACTGGACAAGTTTGTCGTGAACAAAGACTGGACACGTTTTGGTTTAAAGTGTCACTTAACCAAGGTTTTTTCATGAATCCAGGTCCATAAATGTAATTTTTCAAATCTCTGACTGTTCTTCAGTTAGTAGGTCTATGATTCATACCAGGCATGCACACACACACACACAGGTTAGTAATTATGGCTATCAAAGGGAACTTTTCCCTTTATGAAAATAGTTTTAAACAAGGGCTGTGAAGAGAAGTAGCGGGTCTACTATCACATTTGTTCTAAATCTCAAAACACCTCTCCCAATATTTCCCTTTTTTTGGTACCATCACAAGCTTCAGCATTTCCAAAAAAGTTCTCTTGATTGTCCATGTATTCCCATTATCCATCATAAAGTCCAAGCCCTCACCGGGAGGTAATCACCTTCTCTGAGCGTAAACCGGGTAGGCCAGCGTGACGTTTAAAGAGTCATTGTGCTGTACAAGTGACGTGTGATGGTAGTGCAGGACTAGTTCTTTTAGGGAGCTGTACAAGTTATATGGCTCGGCAAAGCCATAGCCTGTGTGGGTTTTGTTGATGACGCAATGCTTCACCTCGCCGTCGACACTGGGAAAAGAGAACACATTCTAAATTAGAACACCTATGAGTTCCTGGGAGGAGACATTCGTAATAAGAATATGGAATTCCCCAGAGCATGATTATACAGTACCAAAAATAAAGAACAGCCTGGTTTTGGTTTTATGTCGTTAAACCGAACTATTTAAAAACACGCCTTGGTCATCAAAACGTTGTTTTATTTAGTCTGTCACAATATGTAGCATGAGGAAGAACCAGCTTTGTTTATTATGACTATGCAACCTAGCGTGAAGATTCCAGAAAAGCCAGTTTTAGTTGACTCAGTAAGCAGCTGACATGACAAAATACACAATGCTAATACTAGATAAGCACTTTGTGTCTAGTCTTCCAAGTCACTTTCGAATCTCAGAAATCTAATTTAAAAACCAAACTTAAGTGTTAAGCTCTTCAAAGGACAAATCTGCCTGGCACAAGACTCACTAGGACAAACCATCTTATTGGCACTTAGTCAACATTAATACGTCTGTGGCTCATGTCAATTGCCATTTATAACCACACAGTTGGTTGTTTTGTCATTTCAGGTTGGATACATACACAACACTGCAGGCATAGCAGCCCGGTTTGCTGCTGTCCCGGACCAGGAACGTCCCGTCTCGCTTCCCCCGAAGCAGCCCTTCAGCCTGCTGCCTTTTGATGTTGCCAAGCCTCCATGAGCGCTCGTCGTTGTGTGGGAGGTCTTCGTCATCTTCAACCATGGAGTACTCGCTGTGAAAAAGAAACCGAATCAATATCGCCCTGCTTCCCGGTTGACCGAGTGCTGGTGAACAGGCATGGAAAGGGTCCGACACACAGTAAAGGACACCTACTCTTCTGAGTGATCGGTGTTGATCCCGAGCCATTCATTCAGCTTCTTCTGCCTCACGCCTTTCTGTGTCAGCCACCTGCCCCGCAAAGAAAACGATTGCATGTGAACGCGTTCATGACAACAACGCACAAGATACTGAATATTCAAATCAACTCAGAAAGGGGGCTCACATTAAGTATTGGTCTCTGGTCTTGCGGAGTTGGATCAGGTCCGGCTTGATGCTGTTCATCTTCTTGTCGATCTCTCGGTAGTCCGCCGCCTGCTTCTTCAGGTCGTCCTCCAGGTGACGCTTGCTGTCCACAATCTCGCTGATCCTCGATTTCAGTTTTTCGTAGTTTCCCATGATTCTAGGAGGAAAACATAGTGGTGGTCAGATAGAAATCTGCGGTCGAACTGCGGTGATCAGACTGGTGTTTAGAGTACAATGTCTGGCAAAAACCATTGAACATATTTTATTGACGTATCGTTCTATACACTGTTATTACATCAACTCGGGGAGTTTGATATCGGTATGGATTTCGGACATCGATGATGGTAACACATTTAGGTCACAGTTATTAGCCAATAGCACTATGCTCAGTCTTTGACACATCATTTCAAACATCATTCTAACCTCTGGATTTCTTTGTCGTTTCCCTCTCTCCTGAACTTCTCAATATACTCCTTGCTGTAGCGCTCCTGGGTCTGACACTGCTCCTCAAAGATCTTAATGGTTTCATTAAACGCCTCGATGGCAGTTCTCTTCATTTGGATTTCCTGATGACGACAAGGGAGCGGAGGTTGTGTACAGCATCCTTGGGAACCACATGAGCAGTCAAAGGTGAAGTGCTGGAGGCCTCACCTGGGACGTTCTGGTATACTCCTCATACAGCCGGTCGTACTCTCGGTTCTTCTCCTGGAACTGCAGGTGGTACTCGTGCAACCGTTTCCCGACAGCTTCGATGTTGTCCTCTTTAACAACCTGATCCTGCAGCAGAAAACAAAACCGTAAGTGGAAACTCTTCGCGCTTTGTTGTCAGTGAACCAAATCAAGAGGGGAAAAAAGCTCTCCACAACACATCTGCTTTTGGCAAGAACAGGGAATCATTTTTTGGTTAAAATAATAAAATCAGGTTACAGTGCGGCGTGTGTAGTGGCGGGAGGACATTTACCTGTTGGAGCCGTGACACAGGGTACAGCAGTCTCACGTCCAGCTTTGGGTTGTACTGGGCTAAGGACTCGTGTCTGTAGTGATTGATGAGCTCAACCACAGAGTTGAAGGTCAGTGGGTCAGAGAAGCCGTATTTCCCGTCCCGGTGGAATATTTTGATCAGCTTGTTATTTCCTCCTTTCCTGTAGCAGGCAATCAGAACGTTGAAGGAAAACATCTGCGTACGTCTACAGGCGCGGTTTAGTATTGCATTAGATGCCGCGTGATTTGACAGCTTACCTTAAGGTCAGTGTGTAGTCTCCGTGCATTTTGGTGGATGCGTCTCGGACCAGAAACGTACCATCAGCTGTGTCTCGCAGCTTCTCGTTCACCTCCTCTCTGCAAGAGAGAAACATTTTAAAACACAATTTATCAACCAATTCAGCAGGACGTGTCAAACTGGAAACGATTCTTGTCAAATGGACTAGAACCATAAACTAATCATTTAACAACAAATGGAGTATATCAAAAGGTCTTCTGTCTGAACTCAATATGTATTTGCATGTGTATAGCAAATACCTTAACTGCAATGTTAAACGCTGCAGTCCCCACCCACCTTTTCATTAATAAAACAATAACCAGCAATAACATCCTCCCCAAACTGATTTCAGCTTAAAGATTAGGGCTGTGCTTGCCTTGAGATGTCTCCCCAGTACCACTCCCCATCCTGCAAGGCCATGTTGTTGTTGAACCCGTTGTTTGGAACGGGGGTAGATGGCTTGGGTGGCTTGGGGGGGAGGGCTGTGGCAGAGAGAGAGAAAGAGCCTTTCAATTAATCGTCTTGTGGCAGGAGAGTAATGTACCTGATTTACCTCAACATGAGCGTGAGAGGGACTTTTGGTTTCAGAACCTCTGCAACGCCAACAATACGAGTGCAATGGCTGAATACATGAACTTTATGAACAGTTCTGGCTTACTTGTGAAATTAAATTATCAAATGGCAAATAAATAAAATGTCTTATTACGGCACATTTTATCATAAAACTGACAGACTAAAGATGAAAAAGGCATCTATTCAAGCCCTGAACGCAAATACATTTAATACATTAAAGAACTGAGCCTGAGTGTAATAGCGGTTATTCTGCAGCGTCAAGCTGCAGAGTCTTTGAAATAATTCAACCATAAACACAAATTTATTTAGAAATACCTAGACTGAATGCTGTGATAAAAAGCAGCAAACCACGACAGCAGCTGATAGAAGCAGACCAATTCACTCTGTTCCTCCCAAGAATAAATCCACAACAACTGACGCTGTACAGCAGTGCATTAGTAATGCCGTATCACCTGGGAAGCCAATATCCATGTAAGGAAAAGGCAGAGCAACTAGAGTGGAGCAGCCAGTGTGGGCAGGGTTCATGTCAGCAGATCAGGAAGATGTGTGTCGTGTTGTGACGTCTTGGAAAGATCTAAAACGCCTTGCGTGCGTATTACAACACGAGTTTGTTGGGCCAAAAGATCGTCATCACGGCCATTGGACCACACCTTCCTTCTTGCTGCTCTTCCTAATTCTGCTCGGGAGGTGATGACATTCTGCCATCTTCCAGCTTCCTTGTTTCTCCTCGCTCTCTCACTTAAGACCATTTAAAATGACTCGTCAAGCGGGGCACCGGGTGGAACGCTGAGTGAAAAGCACTCAATTCTCCATTTCAACATTCAGGAAGCATTCAGGGAAAAGGGGCAATAAAAGTAGCACCCAGCTGGTTTTATTTAAACATTTCCATTCACAGTAAACCACTGTGCCGCTTAGAAAAGATGGTACATGGGTGCGTGGACTCAGGCAATAAAACTAAATTACAGCTGTGCCTCCTTCAAATATTGTATGTCAGACATTTTTCCCGCAAACTGCGCAAGTCACTATGCCACAAAATAACACAAGGAGCTACAGAAGCAATTTCTTTAGGTAGGACTAGACCCTCATACGTCCTTGGAACACCACCATTATGTTATTGTCTTTTGAAAATGCAAAATGCAATTTGTATTTGTCCCATCCTGAGAAGAAGGAACTAGCCAAAGTGCCACCACAGCAGGTTAGGGGCTAGGTGCCTTGTTTGAGGGCATACTAGGTTGAATCTGAGGTCTAACGCCAGTAACCTTTGTTTATTGCATTGTTCCGGGCAGATTTGTATTTACAGTTTACTGATCACAATGGGAACGCAAATTGGAACACTGTGGTACCAAGACACTTCTGTAAAATATTGGTTTCCTTCTTGACAGACCATGTAGTGAAAAGTACGATACGGCATATGATCTCTAGATTTCTACCAGCAATATGTGGCCACACGCAAATGTTTAAAAAAAAAATATACATCCCGGTACATAAATAAACAAAACCACACATTATGCCAAGTAGCCATAAGCATCTCGGAAAACAATTCCTTGAGTGTTTAATTAGCCACTTTGTGCTGGAGGTTCACTAAGTGCTACAATTGCTCTCTCTGCATTATAACAATTGTACTTATACTTTTAGTTGGAATAAGTGACGGAGAAAAAACAAGGAAGGTCCAAGACAAGCTCTAGGTCCAGTTTGAAATCAATCCGGCAGACATTCAACCCTAAATGCATTGTATTACCTGGGGCTGCCTGGGCTTCACTCAGTTCACTGCTGACCAAGACCTCTAAGATCTTGATTAGGGAATCCGAACTAGCCTCACAGCTGAAACAGAAAAGAAAAGGGTTACTTGTGCAGGAAATAAATTGCTTGGGTATATTACAACCATACAAACAATTGTGCATGTTCTACAATTTCTCTTTATTTAACACACGCCCTACATGTTTAATAGTAGGTTATGGATAGTGTTGAAGTCTCAAAACACGGATTGTCCAAAACGGCTCTAAACGTGAGTATAATTCTCCTAGGTGTCTTCTGAAACAACCATCTCAAGCACAAAACTCTAGGTTCGAGTTTTGACTGTGCAGAAAGTGGACACCTGGTCAAGAAGCCCCAAAGGACATGTTAATTGGCCAGCATAGCACTGTGGAGGAACGGTCAAAAGATATGTCCTGATCTCAACACAATCTGAAGACCCCCTCAGGGAAAGAAAGCCAACGAAGGTAGTCAGTTTGACTAGTGTGCCTGGACACATGACCCACGTGGCCTCTAAGATGAAAGACAAGTGCGGAAACAAAGCAGAATGACAATGAGGAAGGCTTGCCTTGATCTTTAACACTCGCGATAAAACAGGACCGCAATTATGACAGGATTGACAAAAAAGGGAAATAGAAAAACAGAAGAGAAAATATGCCTACGCCTGGGTATATGCTTGGGTCTGATGTATAGTGAGACAAAATGTACAATGCACCCTTTTCCCTTCCTTTCTGTAGAACATAGAGCAGATAGCAAACTCAGCGCACCACTAGGACGTTTGTATCTCATTTCCACATTGTCTACTCACTGGTGGAAAAACTTGACACACACACACACACTCCTGGTATTGCTGCAGATAAAGAGTTTGTGGTTTGGAGGATGGATGACAAGTCTAAGAAAATAAGTGTGGCAATTCTATTTACAGAAAAACATTTCAAAATTAATGAAACGGTCAAAAGGTCACACCGCATTTTCAGAACGCTGCAAATATTTTTTTAGTCAAGAGACATTAGCAATTATGACAGGCAACTCCTGGACCATGACAAGATTTCTGCAAATGTTCTTTTAAATGGCCAAACAATTGACCAGTCAACCAAATGGGGTCAGCCCCATCGCTTGATGTCCTCATATTATACTTGTGCGTTCTTATCTACATGAAGGCAGTAATATTTTTGGATGAATTTGATCCTGACCTTGCTGGTTGAAGCCTGAAAAGCACCGGGCTGAAGATTGAAGCCAAATCCCGGACAGTGAGCTGATTCTTGCTTGTGTTCTGAGAAACCCGGCAGAAGTGCTTGATGAGGCAGTAAAGAGTGAGCCAGTACTGGGGCGGGTGGGTAGGCGAGCTGGCTATCCGACGCAGCAACTGGGCACACTCCTCTGAGTCCTTGACCTCTGTGGAGGGGGGGAAATGGTTACACAAAGAAGATGTACGGAACAAAGTCATTTAAATGTTGATTGCATGTCGTCACGCCTCAGATCGGTTTGCGTGTCCCCTATTAAAGATGTTTGGTTTGGGGGTCTAATAGGGTCTTACCTTGTGCTGCGTGAATCATTTCACTTTGGATTGGGATGGGAACAACTGGATTAGGCAAATCCTGCAGGTATCGCCACAGGGCATCACATAGCGACTGTAAATCTAAAGGCTCCAGGTCTGCAAATACACCAGGTAGTTATTAGATAAGACAGATGCCTTTGATAACACGGTGAAAAGGCCACAACAGGCACGGCCGGCTACTCACCACAGTCTGCAAACTGTCTTGTATCCAGCCCACACGTTGCCGTGAACGTCCGATAAAGGGTGGGACATTCCAAACCTGCAGCGCAGAACGTAGTTCGAAAATAGGCACATAACTAAACTAAATAAGCCGGTTTAATGTCATAGACACACATCGATCATCGTCAACTAGGCCCTATGCCTCAACCCCAGGATACCCTGCATACCTTTGGCTTCTATGGCACCGAGAAGCTTGACCAGAAAGGGAGACGAGGTCTCAGGTGGAGCAAACTGCTCGGGCAGATCTGGCAACATAAAGCCTGCACAAACAAAAAGATGGAATTGAATTTTAGTAGACTGCAAGTAGACAGTTGACTGTCACCTGATCTTGAACCCCACACCCAGCTCACCTTTACTTCAGACAGAATTAACATTCTTTTAAAACAGAAATTATCAGCATGCTCTACTACAATGTCACATGGAAATGGAGGCATTGCAGTAATAACAGTACAGTGTTTTTTTTCTTCTATTTTGGCACCGTGCGCCCTACTGTAATCAGTGTCAGGTCACGCACACATTTCCTGTCTCGGCTTGTAAAAGCTTATGGTGCACTCTAACCAGCCACATCAGCATTTCGGTTTTTTTACACATCAGTATCCAATCCGGCTGGTCTTTCTTTGCATGCTGAACATCTGGAGCTCAGACTAAGTTAGTTGTAACAAACTCAAAACTGATAAAGTTGTCTTTTAAAAAATCTTAAAACCACCATATTCATTAACATGTGAAACAGAAGCTTTCATTTTAACGATACATTGCAAGATGAAAATGAAATCAGCAATGTAAACATGATGTACTTTAACGGCAGCTTACCCTCGGATTCGGAATCCGTCCTGGCTAAACTTGAAGCAGAAGGAAGAGGTCTTGGGGGCCTTGGTTTTGGTGTTGGGGGTGAAATCCTTTTTCTTCCCAAAAACTCCACATAAGTCCCGGGGAAGTCACCTTTCTCCTGAGTTGTCTCATTGAATCCTGGCAGCCAACCTATCTCCTCAGGTTTTTCTTCAGCTCCATTAGAGGCACAAAGGGCCAGCAAAGCACCCTTACTGACCACAAGTATATCCCCTTTATGCAAATCAATGTCCTCTTCTCTCTCCTTTTTATAGTCATAAAGTGCTCTGTACTGGTATCCTTCGTAACTCATCTTGATATAAAATACCCAATAACTAATTCAAGAACAAAAAAATGTTTGCCTCAGGTTAGAAAACCTAATCTACTGTGTTTCTTCAAAGAAAACGTTTTCCCCGTCACCATTTTATGTTCAACTAACCCCACTCCAAATAAGTATGCAGATTCAGCGTCCAAATTTTAACTTGAAGGTTTTCATTCCTATTTTTCAATGCATCTTCACGATACTTTATTCAATACAATCCCATCAAAGGCATCTGTAGTCCCATGAAAGCAACGGTCCTGGATGGAGACAAAATTAATAAATGTAATAAACACATGTAAACCATCGTTTCAACGTATGATTTATTGAAATACCATAAACAAAAGAACAAAGAAAAAATAAATATAAGTACGTAAAACTATGAAGTTCTAAAGCTTTTAACTGAACCAAGTAAATGGTCTTTGTTCGTGACATAGTTAGCGTAGCTACCTAGAACATACCGTACTGTACAAGCAGTCTATTTTAGCAAGTAGGGGGAAGGGAAGTAGCTTCAGCGAATGTTAGCTCGTTAGCCTAGCTGGTTGACTACATATCGATAAGTAGACAGATCACATATTTAAACATACAACAAATAATTACATATGCGATGAAGAAAACCATGCCATTTTATTGAGTGGCTGGTTATGTAACAAACTAGCCTGCTGTCTAACTAGCATGCACAGTCCCGTGAAAATCGGATTTGGCATATGTGATGGCTGCTATTTTATTCTAGGATAGATGTTAACGTCGTAAGTAAAACCGTGTTACCTTATTTCTTCAAAAAATATATTCACAAAAATATAAGATGTAATTGGAACGCAGAGGGTAGTCGATATATCCAAATAACTCGACATTAAGTAAAATCTTTACACTACAGCTTGCTCCCAATAATCTCAAACAAAATTCCGGGATGGTATCGGGTGGTATAGCTTGAAACTAGCTAGCAAGCCCAACCATGAGCGTCTGGGTTGTGGTTTACGTCAGTTCCGGTAACCTAGATTTCAGGCTTTCAGACACCCGCTGAGAACAGTCTACACAATCGCGTGTCAATCACGTGTTCAGTTAAAAAATATAAAATGTTGTTACTCTCTACTGGTGAAGAGATTCATTTACATCAGCAATTATCAAAAATGTATCATACAGACACCCAGCTCAGAAATACCTTAAAAGAAGCAAGAATTATTGATGTAAAGGGAAAGTCTAGATAGGAACGTGAATCTAAGGGGTAGGCAGTCATTGTCTGGCTGTGCTTGGTGAAGATGAGTACCTGACGTTTTTGGGGCACAATAATGTTTGCACAATATGTCAAATAACCTAATTCAATATCAGCTTCACATAAACACCACCTCTGGGGGTAGATATGGTCTAAATCATATGCCTAATAATTTTTTTCATGCAGTCTTATACAAAAGATAACTCAAATGGAATCCAAACATAAACGAAACCAAGGCAACAGTAAACGTTGTATTCACTACAAATGCTGGCTCTTTAGGATGCAATACATTTACCCCAGGTTTTTTCTAGATCGTGCCAGTCGAATCTGAGACACGTGGGTAAACGAGACTTAACGGGGTCAAATGTTGAACAGATCGATAACATGGGGCTCTTCCACATCTGTTCAATACTACTACGCACTTGCTCATTTTAAGCGCACCCTGGATCAAACGTATTCCTGCGGTTTTTGTTTGCAACACAAGTACCACATTTTGTTAATATGCAATTATCCTTGACTTATTGATATGCATTCATCTGATTTACCATGCCCATTTGAATGCTTATTGTTCAATAACAGCAATTTTCTTGCTACAAATGTGAAAAATATTGAGTGACCTTTGTCCGTAGCTGTGGCATGTTTATACGTTTTGTGCAGAAGGAAACATTTCAGGTATTTTACACAATTCTAAATGGCCAAAAATGTAAATCCCTCCTGGTGGTCCATAAGGGGTTTGAGACAAAATAGGTCTAACTCCTCACAGGGATCACATTCCATATGTATTAACTAACTCAAACAAGGTGACCTATAGTTCAATAAACTGACATCAAAATTGGGTTAGTGTGTGTCTGAGATATCATATATAACACTTGTACAAAGATCAATCCTTGACATAAATTGAAAGAAAAACTCTCCAATACTTTAATTAATGTGCATGGCACAAAAAAACGGTCAGTAACAAAATCTGGTATTCGCTCATTTCTATAGACTAAAAATGTTACCAAGTTTATGAACAACTAAAATGATCTGGCCAGTAAGTTCGAATTTTTCCTTTAAATAATTTCCAACATATTCACAGTACAATACATCACAGAACACCCAGATTTGTGGTAGATCCCTCTGAATGTTGGCATTGCAAGTTGGAAGCTTGACCTTCCTGATGGCTCTGTTTAATTCTCTCCATATTGTTTCTATATTGCCAGTGACACAATTCAGTTCATTAATAACCCATTTTGCTCTCTGGCGCATATGAAGCCTGTGCATCCAAACAACATTGTGGAATTGTTTGGAGAAGCTTTGAGTGCCCGGAAGGAATAAACCTTGATGCGAATAAACACTCCATGATCGTCTCTCTTTCCTTAGGAAAGTGTATTCATTCTGTGCTGCCTTTCCAATCTCAGAACAGGCCTGTGCATGCAGCGTGGATCTTTCCAAACCTGTTAGGGCGACATTCTGAAGGCTTTCTTCACAGAGATGGGATGTTAATAATGGCTCAGTAACGTCAGCTGGCTGCTGTTTTTTCTGGATGTTTTCCAAATCTTTCCGAGAAATTATCGGCGGAGCCTTTAAGGGTCTAATAGGCAGTAAATAATCTTGTTCAAGTGGGAACCAGGGTTTGAACGTAGGCAAAACACGACAGGGGAAGTCCTCCAAAGCCTTTTCAGTTTGGTCCACCAAGACTTTTAAGCCACTATCATTATTTTTGTAATACAACAAGACATCCATAGGATTTTGAATACTCATTCATCATAAGCCCATTCTGTAGTCCTACAGAGAATAAGAGAATACACAGGCAGTAAAATCAATATTTAATTACAGTACTACATTTGATTTTGTGTACAGTAACACTTATTTGATATCCTTGAAATGTTGTAGCACAGTTAACATGGGACTATATTAAAAAGTATTCAAGAAAATCCAACTTTGTAGGTAATATTTATAATGTTATAACTGTTATGGCTTTAATTAAATAAAGCTATTTATTTGAGCAGTAAGTGGGTATTGGAAACTAAGCCCTTCATAACATTAAAATAAATGCAAACAAATATGAATACAAAAAAAGTCCAAAAGGTAATGATTATCTTGTCAGAATTTGGAAAGCAGACAAGTTGAAGACAGAGAAAGACCCAAAAAGTGTAAGAGTATGTAATGAACAGCACTTACTGGTCAGGTTGAGGGACAGAAAGAAATCCAGTAAAGTGCTTGCTTAGCATTTTGCACAGCCATCTTGCCCCAAAGTGCACATAAGGAGTAGCCTTACAAAAAAGAGCCTTCCAGGGTGTTGCAGGTAGAAAACCATTCCTGCGGACAGACAACAAACATATAATGCAAGAACAATTTGCTGCAACACACATCTTGTCATTTTTTCATTACCGTTTTGATATAATATGATATTTGGTTTTAATAAATCACCAAAGCACATTTAAATACATTTTAATAAGATAAATGTGAGCCATTTTGTTACAATATAGGAAACAATAAGAATCAACTGGAAACTTTATACAGTGAAAACGATAATATGTTAAGGCATGGGGCCTTCCTGTGTATACTAAACAGGCTACCAGCAATTAAACAATCCTAAGGTACTATGCTTGCTGATGACCTTTTTTTAAACATTCCAAACTACAACAAATGTGTTATATCTTTGGATCATGAAATATGAAATAACTGAAAGTGTATTTTAGACTCTGAAACATTTATAATGGAACATCCATAATGTTCAATTATCCCCTCAAAAGAATTCCAAATGATAGTTTGTGTTCAATCATGCCTGTTCTTTGCAAGGGAATTCATGTTCTGGCCTGACAAAACTTAAACTAAACACTAAACTATATTTTCCATTTCATGTTCCATCCCTAATGCTTGTGTTATTAGCTAATTTTCACAAATATGACCATCATTACAACTGTACTCTTGACAATGACATTAAAAGGTTCAGGTTTAATTAGAAAACACATAAATAAAAACTGTAGGACAAAATGTATTGTTATATTTGTGGTTCACATCAATTCAAGTAATTTATCACAATATAACTTTATATCATATCACCCAACACTGAAGAACTTTTGTAAACATTACCATGGTCCATATCCACAACAACAGCCATATCACTATAATATATTGTCCATAACAGGGCAAGGGCTTGACATTATTTTGGTGAACTTAAAAGTAGACATAGTTACATCTGTTCAAAATATATAAGAGTGTGTTCCACTCCAAACACTTTCTGTTTGCACTAGTGTATCACCACATTTCTTATGCAAGTTGTAGCCGGTACCGGTCAGTACAGTAAAGTGGAACTGTATACGGGAAGAATGAGTGATAACATGACATAAAGCCAAAAACACCCTGCATGAAATTAGCCATTACATGTCCCCGGGCAGAATTTCTGGTCCTATCATTGTGAACAAGGTGATATTGTCGTTTAGGGCAAACATAATTTATTTCGCTAGCTAGCTATGCAGCTAGCGGCACAGTGACACTAACACATTCTTTGTTTTGATTAGTTAGCTAGCTTTGCAGCTGGCCTGTTAACGCGCCACCTTAAATAAGATAGCTACAAGGTGGCACATTTCTGATTAGCAATATTCAATACTAACCGGCTGGTTTGTTTGATTTCCAAATGCAGTTGCAAAGTCAGTCCATCAATAACTAAAGAAAAAAGTGAAGCGTGTTCTAAAATCTATGGTGTTCACGCCACGTTCTCGCGAGGCTACAACCGAACGTGAACTAGTCCTAACACATAGATTTTAGCAGCCTTGAGGCTAAATCGTATGTTATCATTTTTTTTTCACACAACTCTAAAAAAAGATTTGCTTAGTCTGCACATATCCAACGCACGTGCATCATAAACAATTTAAAATCTCAACAACTTGACTAAATTGCCTCTATATATTGCTTGACGTTTCTATGGATAATATAGATTTAAATGTACTTTCTATGAACACATTAAAACATAATGTAACGTTTATAATAACAAAAGCTCTCGGATTACATGACCTAAAATATTTGAAAGAAATATTGTCAATAGCTTCCTTAGCATGTGACTGAGAAGAAGAATATTGATGAGAGAGCAGCATTTTGATTTCTTTAGTTTTCCCCAAAAAAATTATCAGCATTTAGGTTGTATGAATATCCAAGCGACTTTGCCATGTATATATATTGTGTGTATTTTTTGAAAAATCTGGAAAATATTTTGGGGTAATCCAAAGGCATTGCAACATGCTGCTCTATGTAAGGAATAATCTATCATCAACATTCTTAATCTCAGTCACATGCTGGGAAAGCTATTGACATTTTAAATATTCATAGAAAATCTATTGAAAATACAAAATGACATATATTTATCTACAATTGGGCATTACTGGGAATTTAAATGCTGTGCAATTTGTGACACTTCACTCTGAAGAATAGAACAATAAATGTTGTCTAGATTATGTGATCATGGAGCTATTGAATATCCAGGTATTTTTTCTCCTATATACATAATCTCTTAAACATTTTTAATATTTTAACTATAAACTGTGCAACTTGTTGCTCAATGAAGGAAATAATTCAGTGTTAAAATGATATGTCTTAGTCACATGTTGAGAACTATATTCAAAATCAAATGTTTAAAATATTTCTCAAAAATTGTAGGTGCTTAACTGGAAAACCAAAGGCTGTTCAATGTGTGACCCTCCACTCTGAATAATACAACAGTGATTTGAAGCATCAAAGTCATGTGACGAAGGAGTTTGAATTTACAAGCGATTTGCCATCATTTATTTTTAGACAAATCTGGACTGGTTTTCTGGGTAATCCAAAAGCATCTGAAATATACTGCTCTATGTAGGGAAAAATCTACCATCAAAAGTACATTTCTCAGTCACATGCTGAGAATGCTTATGACGTTTTGAAGTTTCAGATTTTTATCTAAAATTGGGTAGAGGCTTAACAGAGAAACTAAATGCTGTGCAGTGTGTGACCTTTCCCTCTGAAGAACACATCACTGATTTGAAACATCTAGGTCATTTGATTGGGAAGTTATTGAACTTCCCAGCGTTTTGGTTCTATATATGTAATTTCAAAAGTAATTTAAAAAGTTTTTTAGGAAACTAAAACATTAAAGCATCTAGGAGGCCATGTAATCAGACAGCAATTGTTAATCAATTTTAATATGTTCTAAAGATATTAAAATCTATAATATTTATATAAAAACCGAATAATATATGAAGAGAAGTTAATTTCCCTTTCGTCCTGAACAGTTTAACATGGTTTGAGGTTTGTAGTCAGAGTTGTTGAAATTTTAAAAAGTTGATGATGCACTTTGTTGACGCTCCATTGCGACGTGCGTTAGTTACGTGCAGCCTGACTACAATGTTGCCATGAATGTCTTCCACCATTTGACAACGTGGGTCGAAATCAAGAAAATTACGTTGTACCGCTTTCTTCTTTTATAACGAGACTAACTCGAGGTCTGTATAGCGTAAATAGTTTGCGGGCTATTGGGTTTAAATGTCTCAATATCTGTCAGATACTGATCGCCAAACTATCTTTTCCTCGGTCATATCTATTCGAATAGACTGGAATAGTATGAATTATGCAAAAAAAATTCGGTTCTTAGACCATCCATTTCCTCCATAGAGAATGATTAAATCCACTTTAGGTTTGTTTTGTTGTGGTTATATGTCGTGGAGCTCCGCCCCCTAGAGGCGTAGCTCTAGCGGTTTACCCATGCCGCATAGCGGCCAGCTTGAAAACAAAATGTACTAGCTCAGCCTATCGGGGCACACCTGCCCCTATATCTGAGCGTCTGCCCTTCACACCACGTCCCATTTTTCTTCAGCTTCGACTGAACAATAGATGTACTAACTG
>JACXGK010002303.1:31276-56525 GCA_016801125.1 Novumbra hubbsi | reverse complement strand
AATAGCGTGCGGGTATTGTTGATATTGTTGTTTATCATTCCCGATAAATGTTGCTGCCTAGCCTTGCGTAACTCATAATTGAAGCTACCAAGGCTTTGTTTATGGATGTCATAATCGATTTGAAGTTTAGTTTTTCTCCACTTACGTTCCGTTTTCCTACATTCTCTTTTCAGGGCAGTTATCGCTACCTTGTTTCTCCGAGGTGCTTTCTGTTTGCTCTGAGTTTTCTTTACCTTTATCGGTGCAAAATTATCCATGACATTCAATATTTTGGCATTAAAGTCATCCAGGAGTTCATCAACTGACTCTGCACTTAATGTTGGCAGGATTGCTATGGCCTCCATAAACTGTGCATTGGTGCTCTCATTAATGTACCTTTTACAATTTACTTGAACTTCCGGGGTGATCAGTGCTTCAAAAAACACACAGAAATGATCAGACAGTGCCATGTCTTTAACCATGACGGGAAATTTTTAGCCCTTTTGAGACAACCAGATCAAGAATGTGGCCACGAGTGTGTGTACGTTCTTTCACATGTTGAGTGAGATCAAAGGTGTCAAGTAGTGCAGAAAGATCTTTGGTATGTTTGTCGGAACCATTATCTAGGTGGATGTTAAAATCCCCGGTTATAATAAACCAGTTATAATCAACGGATATGACAGAAAGTAGTTCAGCAAAATCATCTATGAATTTTGCAGAGTATCGTGGAGGTCTGTAAATGGTTAAAAACAAGATTTTAGGAGCACCCTGCAGTGTGAAACAGAGGTATTCAAAAGAAATAAAATGACCAAGCGGACTATCTTTGCATTGGAATGCATCTTTGAATAGGGCAGCCACTCCGCCTCCTTTCCTACCATTTCGACATGTATTCATATAGCCATATTCTTCAGGGGCGGTCTCATTGAGAACAGTAGCACTACAGTCTTCAGTTAGCCACGTTTCAGTGAGAAACATGAAATCCAGCTTGTAGGAGCTTATAATGTCATTTACCAAGAATGATTTGTTTGCGAGGGATCTGATATTAAGTAGGGCCATCTTAATAGGGATAATAGGGGTCACTGGACTAGTAAATTGGCACATTACTAGGGTGTGTAGCGAGAATAGCTGGCAACATTTCTGCCAGCTCTCCCACTGATGTTTCAGCCAATGTTAAGTTCTCAGTATTTGCCATATTGATATGCCTGCTTATATCGTCCCCAATCAATGTAGCATCTGGCTTATCAAATGTGGAGTTAGCAATATTTCTTCTTGCCCTTGTCCAAGCAGTGGTTTTAGGGGTTTTACTTGGGTTTCGGTTAGCAGAGGTTTTGGGGCTATTTCTTGAGTTTCGGTAGGCCTTATTGCCAGAATTGTGGTTATATACACTAGGTTCATTTACATACACTTCGTTCCGAGTCAGTGGATCGTACCTGTTTTGCAGTGAGAGTTCAGGTGGTGCCAGTAACGTGCCAGTAACTTGAATCATTAAGGACAGCCGCTTTGGAAGTCTCCGCGTTGAATCCAGTGACGTTAGCATACATCCAGGGGTGCGTGTCAGCCAGGTCCGTGACGAGGTGGTCTGGATTTGATGTATTCCCGTGTAAAGTAATCTGTCCGTTAGCGTTTTGTAGCTCAGCACCTAGGCTTGCTGCTATAGAGTCAATGTATTGCTTACTCTCACGTATTTCAAGCTGCGTTATTGTCTCATTCATACTGCAAGAACTGTTGGAGTATAATAATAAATAAATACATATGTGAGATTACATTACGTGGGGGGCTCCCCCAATTAATTTGTCATGACTTGCAGAAATGAAATAGATGATTATAACAATATTATTTATATCAATGCTTATATCTGTCAACATAGTTTATCATAGTGTATTACGCTCTACTACAGGTGATAGTTTCAGCACACATCTTTCCTCTATTGACTACAATAGTTGACAAATCATAATTTTAATAAAACCTTGCAGAAAAATGCAATACTTGGTTCTTTTTGCATTTCACCGTAGATTTTTCCAATAGGGGATTTCAGAATTGCTTCAAATAAGCCCTGTGTTTTGTGTAGACCTACACCCACCTCACCATTTTGATTACCGTTTGTATCTCATTAGAACAAGTTGTCAGCATATTTGCTTCTTTATGAAATTGCATATTTACCATTATAAAGTGTACACCCTAATTAGCAACATAGAATATCTAATTAAAGACAACCATTCCCATGAGTAAACTAAACAATACCATTTCTAACCGACACACAGAAGCCAGCGACCAGCACAATCTTTCCAAATCCATGTGCTGTGTTTAAATAAATAGTAGTGCATGTGTTCCCTGCTCTTTCTCTGTATTAGCTAGGCATTGAATTTAGAGAGCAAGTTAGCAATGCAGTAGGTCAATGTTTTGTCCATTTCAGACCTAAATTCATGTTTAATGAATGAGTGTTAAAGGGAAGAAGACTACAACTAATCTGGCCATGTGGAGAAGTGCAGCTATAAGGAGGGTCAACTTACCAGTTTAGTCAGAGCCAGCATGAAGAATAAAGTATATTTTGTGTTGGTAGCAAAGTAAATACAATTTGTAGGAAGAAACCATAGCACTGACATATTATCAATATATATATAATATATGGGTACTACCTTAGACACCATTAAAATGTATAATGATGTTATTGATAACTTATTTACATTATAAATATATGCTTCCGTTTATAGCCGTGGCCAACAGATATAAGAATGATTTAAGAATGTCTTATGAAAGTCTGCTGCCTCAGTTTTCATGATGGCAATTTGCATATGCTCCAGAATGTCATGAAGTGTAATCAGATTAATTGAAATTAATTGCAAAATTATTTGCCATGAAAATTAACATAATCCCCCAAAAAAACATTTCCACTGTTTTTCAGCCCTGTCACAAAAGGACCAGCTGACATCATGTCAGCGATCCACTTGTTAACAAAGGTGAGAGTGTTGACGAGGACAAGGCTGGAGATCACTCTTTAAATAACAGACTGGAAACTTGGAGGGTGGGACCTGAATTCTTTTTTTGTCCTCGGTTAACCATGGATACCTGCAAGGAAACACGTGCAGTCATCATTGCTTTGCACAAAAAGGGCTTCACAGGCAAGGATATTGCTGCTAGTAAGATTGCGCCTAAATCTACAATTTATCGGATCATCAAGAACAAGAAAAAGGAGAGGTTTAATTGTTGTGAAGAAGGCTTCAGGGTGCCCAAGAAAGTCCAGCAAGTACCAGGAACGTCTACTAAAGTTGATTCAGCTGCGGGATCGGGGCACAACCAGTGCAGAGCTTGCTCAGGAATGGCAGCAGGTAGGTGTGAGTGCATCTGCACGCACAGTGAGGCGAAGACTTTGAGGATGGCCTGGTGTCTCCAGGAAAAACCTCAGGGACAAACTGATATTCTGCAAGTACAGGGATTGGACTGCTGAGGACTGGGGTAAAGTCATGTCCGGAGAAGAAAAGGTGAGCGCTACCATCAGTCCTGTGTCATGCCAACCGTAAAGCATCCTGAGACCATTCATGTGTGGGGTTGCTTCACAACAGCCAAGGGAGTGGGCTCACTCTCAATTTTGTCTTAGAACACATGAAGAAAGAATGTTACCAAAACATTCTCAGAAAGCAGCTCCTCCCAACCATCCAAGAACTGTTTGTTGAAGAACAATGCCTTTTCCAGCATGATGAAGCACCTTGCCATAAGGCACAATTGATTACTTAGTGGCTTGGGTAACAAAACATCAACATTTGGAGTCCATGGCCAGGAAACTCCCCAGACCTGAATCCCATTGAGAACTTGTTGTCAATCCTCAAGCGGCGGGTGCACAAACAAATACCCACAAATTCTGACAAACTCCAAGCATCAATTATGCAATAAGGGGGCTGCCATCAGTTAGGATGTGGTCCAGAAGTTAATAGAAAGCATGCCAAGATGAAATTCAGAGGTCTTGAAGAAGAAGGGAAAACAGAAAGAAATATTGACTCTTTACATCGATCACCTAGCAACACCTTCTGTATATTAATTTCTAAGTTGATACCAAGACATCAGTCACTCGTGAACTTCGTTCCAGAAGTTAACAGCTATTGAACAGTACCAAAAGAGATGCTCCACTGTTTCGGTTTCCTCCTGACAGTATTTACACAATGCAGATTGCTCAATCCACCATATGCTGAGCATCTTCTTTTTTGCCATAATTCTAAATAACAACTTATATTGAAAAAACTGTAATGACACATCAAATGTTGTCTTATATACAGCACCATACACCTGATGCCATGGAAGTGGAACATTAACCCTTTAGCGCCCATAGCGGCCGTCGACGGTATTCCTTTAGAACCCCATACCGGCCGCAGCCGGCAGTGTTTCTTTAACTTTAATACTTGTTTAAATATCACAAACCTGGGAAATCTACCTGGGAAAAACCTACAACTATTCCAATGGATGCGGTCGTTAATAAGACAGCAGAAAAAGGGTATGCTGTCATTGGACTTTTTTTTATTTTTATAATTTCTTTACACAATAAGTACCAAAACCGCCTCAGCTTTTTTTTGTTAGGAAAGACTGTTTCTGTGTTGCTTGGTGGTGCAAAGCTGTAACGTCCTAGATCTTTAAAAGCGATAACGATGTCGAGGTGAGTAACAAAATAAACTGCGTATATATGTGTGGGTATTGTACATATGCTGTGAAATGTTGGTAATATATTTTAGATGGCAATAACATACCTGTCAAGATATCTTGGTAGGCGAGCTCAGCTGTGGAGTTGAAATGGTTGTTTCCTCAGTCTGGGTATTTAGCGTTGTAGTTGGATGTTTTATTTTGCATTACTCCTGATTTCATTCATAAAGGGAAACTGCCATAGATAACTAGACAACTAACTGTCCGGTTCGGTTAATCTAGCAGACTAGAAAGGTTTTCTGCCCACAAATGTGTTTCGCTTTTGCAGTAACGGATCGTCATTTTCACTTGCTAGCCAAGATTGGAGACAGTAACGTTATGCTTTGCTGACAACATCGTCACTTGATCATGATGTCCTGGGTCTCCCGAAATATGTGCCACAACCTTTCACTTATATTCTATACAAAATATAATGTGTTGAGATTTGTGTGCCTTATGATTACATTAAATGTGTACACCGCGAATTAGTGCGCTCTCATAAAAAAGATGCATTTTCGTTTTATGCAAACTTGTTGTTTCTTGTTTCTACATATGTCAGTTAGGCTATATAGAAACAAACCAAACTGCTTGCCAAAGCTAGCTTACGTTTCTGAGTTTATTAGACAAATTGTGTAGTAGCAAATGTGTAATGCATTCGCAGAGGAAGTGGAGGAGGACGAGTTAGACGTACATTTGTATTACAAGCGTTCAGAAAACAATATATATTATTAAAAGTGACGTGAATGTGGTGTTAAAAATTAAAGATGAGGATGTGCTCTTTAAACAAAGTTAACTTGTAATTGTAATTTGTTCTTAGTTTTTGTGCTATGTCTATTTGTTTGAAATGTGTGAGAAAATATTATTTATTTTTTTAGAACTCCCGGGAATTTACAGCAGCATTCTAGAATTCTACTGGGGTGTAAAACGGTTAAACATATTCTCCCAGATGTTTTGAAACTTTTTATATTCAGTTGGAACAGATACATTTAAAGTTTGATATTGATACCTTTTAGCCATGCAAGGTTTTTAATTGATGGTCAACCAGGTTGTTCCTTGCTCTCTAGACGGATTTGTTTTCTTTTCCATTTTTGGGGCAAGGCAGCAACAACTTGATTGTATTCTTGAAGTGAACATATCTTTCCATGTATTTGTAAAAGTTGAGTGTACAAGATTATTTCCCCTTCTTTAGTAGTTATGTCTTTAACAAATATGATTCCTTGGGCAAAATGTTTCTTATGAATATTGGTTTACCTTCTATTAGTATTATTGAGTTTACACTAGAAGCGCCAGAGCTTCTCGATCAAATTCCAGGACCCTACTTTTTTTTAACTTTTCCTACATATGTGTGTTTTATCACCCAGTATTTTAACATTTTCAAAATCACACCGGGAAAATCTGATTTAAGGCTATTTCACTCCTGTTGGCGCTTTCGTCCATTTTTTCTCCTGCATTCCAAGGCTGCAATTCTCTATGCTATCAGCAGATGTCGCAAATGCTCCTAGAAATGAGTCTTCTGTTATTTAGAATTGTTTTTATTGATAGTGTATAAATATATAGATCAGGGGTATTCAATTAAAATTTAGAAAGGACCAGCTAGACCAAATTACTTCAAGCAAAGTTCTGGAAAATCATGTCTTATTTGTGTGATTCAGTGCCATACATATTGAAGTAGTCTAGAAGTTGTATGTATGTAGAAAACAGCTGTTTATTTTATTTGACTCTCAAATAAAATAAGGTGTACAATTCAATAATAGTAATACAATTTGGGTTACTCCCAAACAATTGGAAAATTGTGTACCACACAATTCATGCTTCCTGCTTTCATGCCTGTCAGTCGCATAGTGCAACTCTCCTGCTAGTCTTTCTTTTTATATTATTTTTAATTATCTTTTAATGTTTAATTTTTGTTTTATTTTTGTTCTATGTATGGTAAATTGTGTTTCATTTTTCAAAGTGGCCCTTCACACAGTTATTTGATGAAGGATTGGCACTGATTAAGGAGCTAAGACAGTTGTTTGAGGAACGGCTCAACCGTCTGGAAGATTTAGTCAACCGAGCTCTCCTCCGGTCGGACTATTGGTGCTATACTGAAAGTTCAAAAGTTTACCCTACGCTTGACATAATGCAGTCAAAACCGGTCAACAGAACAGAGCGACACCAAGCAGGTGAAGGACTGAATGAGACAATATCGCAGCTTGAAATACGTGAGAGTGGGCAATACATTGACCCTATAGCAGCAAGCCTAGGTGCTGAGCTACCAAACGCTAACGGACAGATTGCTTTACATGGGAATATATCAAATCCAGACCCTCCGGACCTGGCTAACACGCTCCCCTGGACGTATGCTAACCCCGCTGGATTAAAGGCCGAGATTTCCAATGCGGCTGTACTTAATGATTCAAGTTACTGGCACGGTGCTAAACCACAGGCATCGACTCCAACCGGAACTTGTTCTGACGCCGTACACCGCAAGGCAAAATTAAGAAGAGAGCACCAATGCCTACTCCAGCACCTGAACTCTCACCCCAAAACAGGTACGATCCACTGACTCGGAACGAAGTGTATGTAAATGAACCTAGGATAGATAGGTACTAGCCTAGGTTGCACAATACTAGCATTAAGGCTAACCAAAACTCAAGAAATAGCCCCAAAACCACTGCTTGGACAAGGACAAGAACAAATATTGCTAACTCCACATTTGATAAGCCAGATGCTACATTGATTGGGGACGATATAAGCAGGCATATCAATATGGCAAATACTGAACTTAACATTGGCTAAAACATAATTCGGAGAGCTGGCAAAAATGTTGCCAGCTATTCTCTCTACGCACCCTAGCAACATGCAGATTATTATCCACACTGGGTCTTTTGACATTCTACAAAGGAAAACTGGCTCTGAGATCCAGATTTTTTTTTTACTGCTTCTGGAGCAAATAAGCAACTCTAATTTTCTAAATGTTTTAATTTCTGGCCCCATTCCAAACTTGGGGAAAGGAACTGAATCTTTTAGCAGACTCCTTGGGTTGAATACGTGGCTGTCATCTGCCTGCTCCAACAACGGGATAAAATGTATTGACAATTTCAATATCTTTTGGAACTGCAAGAACCGCTTTAGGCTTGATGGAGTTCATCCAAACATCACTGGATGCTGGCTGCTTGGTGCTCACATACCTCATACCCTTGAAACACCATACCCAAACAGGATAAGCATGAAGGACAACACACATAGACAGAGTATTCACCCCCCCTCCCCTGACCCTCTGATTAAACACAGAATGTTTTGAATAGTTGTCCTTGTCCCAAGCGAGCGCTCAACGACCCCTATCTTCCCCTCCACCACTCCCATCCTCCACCGCACTCATCCTCTCCACCTCCACCACCTCCACTTCCACCACCGCACAAACCTATCAGGGAGCCGGTCTTATCCAAAAAGATTGCACCCCTATGTCCAACCCCCCCCCCTCTGAAGCGTTGTCAAAAACCTTGATGTGCATCGGGTCCCTGCTATTGTAAAACTAGCAATGCCGACTGTATCTTGGACCCAGTATCTCTATTCCTGTGTTGGTTAGAAATAAAAGGAATCGAGTGCATGCATTTTATAAAGCAAACCTGTTTAATTGTATATCTATAAAGTGTCAATTTACTAGTCCACGGCCCCCTATTATCCCTATTAAGATTGCTTTCCTTAATATCAGATCCCTTGCAAAACAAATCATTCTTGGTGAATTACATTTAGTTCCTACAAGTTGGATTTCATGTTTCTCACTAAAACGTGGCTAACTGAAGACTGTAGTGCTACTGTTCTCAATGAGACACCCCCTGAAGAATATGGCAATATGAATACATATCGAAATGGTAGGAAAAGAGGCGGAGTGGCTGCCCTATTCAAAGATGCATTCCAATGCAAAGATAACCCGCTTGGTAATTTTATTTCTTTGGAATACCTTTGTTTTACGCTGCAGGGTACTCCCAAAATCTTGTTTTTAACCATTTACAGGCCTCCACGATACTCGGGTATTATGTCAGTTTTTAATACAATTGATTAAAAACTATTCTTAACTCTATAATAATGGACCTACAGCAAATGGTTAATAGCTCCCTGAAATCAGTTTTTTTTCCAAGATCCCAAAAAAATGCTGCCTCTACTAAAAAAAGAGAAAACTTGATGCATCTAAATGAAACAACTATAGACCTATTTCAAATCTCCCTTTCATATCCAAGATCATTGAGAAGGTTGTCTTCAATCAATTTAGCAACTTTGTGAACTCAAATGGTCTCCTAGACAAATTTCAGTCAGGCTTCCGAACTCACCACAGTACTGAAACGGCTCTGATTAAAGTTCTGAATGATATACGACTGAGTACCGATTCAGGTAAAATAACAGTCCTTGTTCTATTAGATCTCAGTGCTGCATTTGATACTGTAGACCACAGAACTCTTGTCGACAGGCTGGAAAATTGGGGAGGACTGTCCGGGACAGTCCTTAATTGGTTTTGGTCTTATTTGGATGGTCAAGGTTACTTTGTCACTATTGGCAATCACAAATCTGATAGGGTGGCTATGACATGCGGAATTCCCCAGGGATCAGTTCTCGTACCGCTTCTCTTCAATCTCTATATGATACCTCTGGGCCAAATTCTACAGAACAACATCAACTACCAAGGCTACGCAGATGATACTCAAATATATATGGCTCTTGAACTGTTGGACTATAGCTCAATAGACTCATTGTGTCACTGCATAGAACATAGAAATACCTGGATGAACCAACGTTTATTACAATTAAACCAAGATAAAACTGCGATTTTTGTATTTGGCAACACAAACAACAGAACAAGTACTACTAAAGAGCTTGATTGGGACAGAGGGCTCTGTCCCAGGCCGTTCTAGCTTGTGAACGACTTCACTTAGGTAGAATCGCTAACGAATCTCCGGGGGTGCACACTCGGTTTTACGCTAGCGCTTTTCCTTTGTTTACACACACATTGGCATACATGCGATACACACGCTTATATTTCGGAAACACTCACCAAAACACCCAGTAGTTACGTAATTAATACTTTATTGACTTAGCGACATTGTTTGTTTGAATGTGTTGAAGCGCTCGGTCTTCCGTGTCGTTTGTGTACCGCATCCAGCCAATCCGAACATAAGCTAAAGTGGGGCTAAATCGGGTTCTTCGCACTGCTGCGCAGTCGCAGTGGAACCCCGTTGGAGTGGCTCATTTCCATTCATGTTTGGGTGCCTTGGTGTGTGAATGTCAGGTTGATTGTGTCGAATTACATGTACAACTGTAATGTCGTTTAGTGTTGAATAATATTAAGCACTGTGCCATGTAAAGGGGTTAAAGTAATAAACCTGTGGTGAAATGTGGGTATGGTACAAGAAGTACTAGTTGAGTGTATGTGACCTGAAATGTTCAATTAGTGGTCTGCACTGGGTGAATTGTGGGTGGAGCTAAGTGTATAAGAAGTGTTTCAGGAGAGAGAGTTTGAGAGGAGTGAGGTATGCTGGATGTAGGAGAGAAGAATTTGTGTGTTTTAAGTATAACCTGTTCTGTGCTTCATCTGATTAAAAAGAAAACCTTTGAAAAGATGTGCTGTTTGTGGCTGAGCCATCATTTACTATAGAACCCGGGCGGTGCTTTGTGACATTGATTCTCGGGCCCTAAAGACCAGAGACCAAGTGCGTAATCTTGGTGTTTTAATAGACTCTGACCTCACATTCTCCAGCAAAATCAAAACGGTCACCAAAACAGCATTCTATCATCTTAGAAATATAGCTAGGATCAAGGGCATGCTGTCCCGAAAGACCAAAAAAAGTTTATCCATACTTTTATCTCTAGTAGAGTTGACTACTGTAATGGGCTCTTAACTTCTTGGACTTCCCAAAAAGACTATAGAAAGGCTGCAGCTCATTCAAAATGCTGCAGCAAGAATGCTAACCGGGACCAAGAGAACAGAACACATTACTCCGATTCTTAAATCTTTGCATTGGCTTCCAATCAGTTATAGAATAGATTGTAAGGTGATACTTTTAGTCTATAAATCACTGAATGGTTTAGGGCCTGAATACTTATCGGATATGTTTGAAGAATATCAACCAAGCAGGCCTCAAAGATCTATGATTTCAGGCCAGCTAGTAGAGCCCAGAGTCCAAACTAAAGATGGCAAAGCAGCATTTAGTAGCTATGCGGCACACAACTGGAACAAGCTACCAGAAGATCTTAGCCATGCCCCAAACCTATCCATTTTCAGGTCTGGTTTAAAAACAATTTGTTTTAACATGCCTATGACAGAGGGCTTGACCTCACAATGTGCCCTATAGCTTTAATGGATACTTTAAAAGCCACATGGAATCCCTATACCAGATTACAAAAAGTAATTTTCATTACTTTTTTTAAATCCTTCTTAATTTTCCTATACATGGAAGAGGATTAGAATTATCTCCTGACGAAAGGTCCACTAAGTAGTCTAAAGAGTTTGATTGACACAGACATCTGGACAAACATTTGAAAATACACGGAAGCGGGAGCTGAGCAAAGTATTGCAGAAGAGTTCAAATTGAAAGATGCCGAACTAAAAGCATTCATGGGTCTTATTTATTTGAGAGGTGTTACTGGCGGTAAAAGCATGAAACTCAATTTTAATTTTTGTCTGCCGAAAAATAAAATAAAACATTCTGAGATATCATGCTCTATTTGCGCTTTGATGACAAAACCACAAGGACTGCCCGCCTTGTGACTGATAAATTTGCGATGATATCGGAGTCGGGTCAGCGGTTAGCAGACAATATTGTCGTCAATATTGACGTATAGTCTGCGATAAAAGGGGATGTAAAGTCAGCGTTCAATGTTCAGGGAACAAAACTTGTGAGCTCTGCCAGACATGTTAGCAAAATGACTTGACTTGAGACCAAATCTATTGATTTGTGATGCGGTCTTTAGATAGGGGGATGGGTGCATTCTTTACTAGCTCAAGCAAAGAAACCCAGAGCACAACGCAATTGCCTAAGACTAACCTATTAGCGTATCCGCTAATCACACACACACACACACATTAGATTGCTTATTTTAATATCAGGTGATTTTACATGAATTTTTCGAACATTGTAATTTTAATAGCTCCTCCTGGTACAGCCTATTGTGTAGTAGGGAGATGATTGAAAATGAATGTTAGGCTATAAAATTTAATGCATTCTATAGGTGATATTACGCTTTATTTTCTCCGCCACTTATGTCAAATGTCACTTGCTTTATTTAGTGATATATGGGTTTTGTAAGCAGGTCGATTTATTGTGAAATTGAAAACGTAACACGGACATTGGCCATAGATTGACAGTAAGGTGAATGCGCAAGACAATCTCCTTGACATCGCCAGTTCAGTTACTAAGTCATTTTGATTGTATATTTTCTTTTTTGTTATTTGTATTATTCCACCAATATTTCCCCACTGTTCCCCTCAATGTTGAGCGCAATAGTAGAAACCGAGTAAAACCAAGCCAGACCGGCGTCTTTACACATTGTAGTTACTGCAATCGTTACACCCTTATCTCGAAAACCGAGCAACATTAAATAAAAACACTTTGACACAAGATAAAACAGACACTCAAACGTTTTGGCCTTGACTTTGGATCCGTCCAAGAAGCGCCATCTAGCGACCATAACATGTCAGTAAATTTAGGGGGGTAACAATGGCTCTGCGCTTCTAGTGTTAACCAGTCCGGCAATATGAATAGAAATGTAACAGGTGCACGTTTTTATGATAGTGTTTTTGTGGTCTAGATTTGGAAGGCTTCTATTTTACCGAAATACACAAAGGATGTGTCATTCTTTGCGGCAGAATGTCCCCTACAACATGGAGAAAACAGGCTTCTAACTTTAACCAGTCTGGAGATATGAATAGAAATTAAACGGGTGCACTTTTCGACGCTGACGTCTGGCAACTCGATTCTTCAGCTCCCTCCACAGTTTTTCTATGGGATTAAGGTCTGTAGACTGGCTAGGACACTCCAGGACCTTAATGTGCTTCTTCTTGAGCTACTCCTTTGTTGCCTTGGCCGCGTGTTTTGGGTCATTGTTATGCTGGAATTCCCATCCATCGTCACTTTGATGCGGTGAAGTTTTCCTGTCTCCTTAGCAGGAAAACACCACAAAACCATAACATCTATTTTTGACAGTGGGGATGGAGTTCTTGGGGTCATAGGCAACATTCCTTCTCCTCCAAACTTGGCGAGTTGATTTTATCCCAAAAAGCTCAATTTTGGTCTTATCTGACCACAACACTTTCACCCTGTTCTCCTCTGAAGCATGCATGGTATTATGGCAATTTACTATGTCTAGGATTATAATTTAGGATGGTAAGAAAGAAAATGTCTTTAGCACAATTAACAGTTTATTAAAGATTTACTTGCAAGGAGAGTCTGGTTCCCCATTACCCAGAGTGACAGGGAAGCATCTCTGCCAATTCCAAAGTTACATACATTCTTATACACTCAGGTTATTTGCATATGGATTTGGTATATCCCAGTCCAGGGGTGTGTCAAAACAATGTTCCCTTCCTGACCCCAATCTGTTCTCCCCCTATCCTGTGTTTATCCAGGTGGCCCAATAGCCCCTACTCAGGGTGGAAGTATCACCCACTCATGGCCAAATTCCTATAGATCCATGAACAAGAACCGTGATAAAGAGAACAGATGGGCACAGTGTGATTACAGGATTTAGCATAGAGATAGGTGTCACCAACAAACACAAACCAGATCCTCTGTCCTAGCTTCATGACCCCAACATTCCTTTGCTCTCTTAATGCAACAACATAGTTGGACATGTAAGCAGTGTATGATCAATGAATACATCCAATTGTTAATATTACCACAACAATGGCCAGCTTCTGCCCCCTCCTAAATGTTTGGTTTTCCATCTAGCATTTAAGTGGTAAAATACATATTGGAAAATAATACAATTAACAATACAGAGCTCTTACTCATGAGAATTCATAAGACTTACTGGGATGACAGTGGCAGGTTATTAACCCAGGCTGATATGTAAACCATAGCCTGCAGGAGATTTCTCATTCATGAGAATTCATAAAATATATAGGGAATAGACAACCTCACATAGGATGCAATAGAAAAACAATGAACCTAAAGTAACGGTGACAGGCAGTACAGGCAGTTACAGATTTTAACAAGCTACAACTTTGTAAGCTAGCGATGCTAATTAAGCTAACCTCAACATGACTAGCTTCATTATAAAAATATTTCAGTGCCAAATTGATAACTAAACCTGTACAACCGGAATTAAGTTGATTGTATGAAGTCAACTAGTTAGAGATATTAACCAGCTATAATGTACTACTTTGCAACCAGACAAAGGGGCTAAAGTCAAAGGGAGAATATGATTGGACCATAGCTGAAAAGAGAGACATCAACTTGCCCCTTGGAATTTCAGAAGCGACACCTGGGATTGGCTTACAGAACTGTCAGTTGGTTCAGAATATTGAGAAACTTCAGTCAGACAGTCAGCAGAGCATGCGTATTTCAGAAATTAGGGGCTAAGCAGCCAAGCTGCAAAAGCACCTATTGTGTTTCTACCCATTTTTATTACGTTTCCTCTTCCTCTGCTATGGGAGTCAATGGCAGCCCATAGACCCTTGTGGTAAAAAGTTGAGATTTTTGGCACACTTGTTAGGGACATTCCCCTCTGTCTTTTTATTGATGTTAAGAAATAAATGATCCTGACGACTTTGTCCAATTAGAAATAATCAAAGTATTTAATAACCAGAGTATCATGTCCCTATCAAACGTGCACGGCCCTTGTTTTGGCTGGGAACAGCTGGGAAAGAGAGAGCTGTGTTTAGATACATTCAAATGTATAGGTTCTCCTTAAGGGAGCCTATTGGTCATATCTTCTTGGACGTCTTCACGTTGCGTGGTGTGCGTAGTGTTCTGATTGGCTGAACTGAGTCTCTGATTGTGCGATGTCTTCCTCTTGGGGCTGGTGTTCTCGAACCTGGATGTGTCTTTCCGTAGTCTTGCGGTCTTTCTTGTACGCCCTTGGCGCTTCCTGTTATTTGTTCGCCCTCTGCTTTATTACCCAACCTTTACATGTGTCTTCAATGTGATTACTACATATCATTACTTGTTTTCTTCATGTTTTTAGCAGTTTTATTTGGCTGTTAATAATGCATTCATGATACAGCTATACATTCTTAAGGCACAAGCATACAATTATGATTATAGCTTATTATGACACATTGATTCATCATTTCAAAACACCAAAACACACAGAATGAAACATATTTTTTCCGTACTCCAACGTTCATATCTCTGCCACACTCACTCTAGCGCCACTAATGGATAAAAGTTAGACATACATTTACCGATGTAACTTTTGACCCGTATGGCTGATTTTCAAAAAATCATCGCCATCTTGGATTTTGTGGAAATTCGTTTTTTTCGCTACTCCTCCTAAAATTCTTGTCCTATCTTCCCCATATTTAGCCCAGATCATCTTCAGACAAAGCCGCACAAAAAGTATCCAAGGGATTTTTGATTTTCAAAAACGTTTGTCAGGTACAGCCAATCAAATGTTGCGGTGAGGTAAACAAACTGTACGTAAGAGCGTATCTCAGCAACCGTATGTCAAATGTTCACCAATCTTTGTGTCCATGGTTGCTAGGAGGACCAGATGAGACCTACAAAGTTTTGACACAATTGGCCATATGGGGGCGCTGTTGCTGACAAAGTATTTTAGCTCATAACTCATGAAGGTAAACAATCAATTTTATCCAAGCTTGTTGTGTGCCAAGAGGGCATGGTGTAGTTGTACTGCAATGTATATGGAGTTGGTAGTACAAATCATGTGACCGCCACAAGCCAATTACATTAAAGTTGTGATTTAAAGTCTTTAGGAATGTCAGATCCCGACCACACTTGGTAAAAGTGTATTGACCTATTGGTTTCTAAAATACTGCAAAAGTTTCAGCTTCTTGGGCCATTAGGGGGCGTTACGGTAAATCGTCAAACATTGCAAAGTTTAGACACTTATAACCTTTGCTCTGATTTAAGCAAAAACGTGCAACTGGTATCAGGTGATGCATGGCCAGATGATGAACAACGTTGCAATTGACTGTTTCCATTTTGGTTATTTAGAATGTCTACCATCTTGAAATTAGTTAAAAAGCTTAAGGTTTCACAGCCCACAAATTATTTTATTTTTCTCTATAATTTAAAGAGATGATCTTCAGACCAAGCCTCAAAGAAGTTATCAGTAGAAATTGTGATATTCAAAATACTTTGCCCTTAACAGCCAATGAAGGTTGACCACACTCCATTGACTGGGCTACACATTGACCTCCATCACCAGAGTCCCACACACACACACACACACACACTTTCACACTCTCACACATACTCACACGCTTATTTTACACAGGAATTGTGACCTCTATCCTGTGGAAAGAAGTGGGTGAAGTTGACCTTTGACTGGACAACTTCATACACTGTCACACACAGTAATTTTACACAGGAATAGTGACCTCTATCCTGTAGAAAGAAGTGGTTAAACTTGACCTTTGACTGGTCTACACACTGTCATACACACACACTCACGCACACAATAGTTTTCATTCCCAGAATTGACCCATATAATTTTCAGACCAAGCCTCACAAATCGTATTCAACGGATATTTGATTTTTGACTGATTTAAAATGTCCTTTTACTGTTTACAGGAATACTTTTCACACAATCGGGTCAATCGCCATGGATGCACTGGTTGGTCGCCATGTTTTTGCTTAGCCCCTACAACGCTGCTTGCAGCATTAATTCACAATATATCTGTTTTGAATCTTACATTCACCTATTGATAAGCTGTGTGGTACTGAACATTTTCAAGAGTCTACATATAAACTGGTTATTGCTTTGGATTATAGGTTTTATAAGATCCGGATGTGTGAAGCGGTAGCAAAGAAATATATATATTTATGTAGTTTCATTGTGTATAGATGTATATACAGTGGGTGAAATAAGTATTGAACGTCACCATTTCTCTCAGTAAATATATTTCCGAAGGTGCTATTGATATGAACTTTTCCAACCAAAACAAATTTGTTCAGAAATTAAGTTGTGTAATATGCTTATATGTCTATGCCGCTGTGGGCTCCCCAGTCAGAGCAGCTGTGTTCAGTTGACTCTGATTGGGGAGCCTACTTAGGTTAGGCTATGGACACACGTCCGGTGGGGTTGATTGTTTGTTAGTCACAACGCTCACGGTTTGTCTTGTTTTATTCCCTTTTCATGTGGATACGCTACACCTTTCGTTTCATAAGTTCGCTGTTTGTTTCATGTATATTTAACGTTCTGTTTGTATGCTGTTTACTCCAGCACCTTTTGTTTCGTTAGCTGTGTAGTTTGTTTTTGGTTTCACCATGCACAACAGCCGTGACACCTACAAAAAGGTCTCATTGCCAAGGTGTCACACGAGACACATCTCATGATGGGTAAAAGCAAAGAGCTGTCTCTAGACCTTCGCAACCTAATTGTTGCAAAACATAATGATGGCATTGGTTACAGGCGGATTTCTAAGCTTCTGAACGTTCCAGTGAGCACTGTTGGGGTACATAATTCGGAAGTGGAAAGACAACCATTTCACCATAAATTTGCCTCAACCAGGTGTTCCTTGCAGTATTTCTGACAGAGGAGTGAAAATAATCATTCAAGAGCCAAGGACCACTTGTGGAGAGTTTCAAAAAGACCTGGAATTAGCAGGTAACTAGAGGGTTTCACCCAATCAGACTGTTTGGAGGAAAGATATAATTTGGTCAACACAAAAAAGCTGGATGCAACGGGAGCCAATGTCATCATTCATGTCCTTATGACTGTCCTAGATATTTCTATCAACTGCATTTTGAGAACCTGATCAAAAGCCTGTGGAACGATCGTTTCAATCCCAGCCCTGGCTAGTGGCCTGAAAGCCCTGAATGTTCAAGTAAAAAACACATGCCTGGAGAACATTGGCTCACCTGGACTTTGGAAGAGGAAAAAGGCAGAAACATCACTACTTTTTTCGATTCTTATGGGTTTCCAGGATTTTCACATTTCCCCAAAACTATAAAACAGTTTTTAAAACTAAACGGTTTCAAGATTTTTCATAATAATAAGCAAGTTCAAGATAAATATTCAACTACATGTGGCCACATATTTTCTGGTACAGTTCGTGTTAATTGACCTTGATTATTTTCATCTTGTTTTAACAAAGACAAGTACCTTTGTAAGAGTTGTGTGTATTTCATTTCTTTGTCATAAGTGTTAAGCCCTTTTGTATCCAATACATCTTTCATATCATTATCCAGACCCTTTTCAGCAGTTTGTATAATATTTTCAGGACCTTGCTGCTTGAGTCTGTCCAGCTGATGTTGTGGAACTAAATACATTTCATTAGACATATCAACTCCTGGCTGCAATTAAACTAGAGATAAAAGGAACAGCTATACTCAGAAGAGGAAGAATGAATCCCCCTCGCTTTTGTATGGTTTGTCTCTTTTTTAATGCTGACTTTTTTATTGGCAAATATCTTGATCGCTGCCGTCCGTGTCTAATTTTTTTAATTGTTCCTGGTTGAGTGGTATACGACCTTTGATAATATTCAAGGCAATCTCACAGAGGGTCAAAATAAAATCTGAAGGACAATGTAACAAGACAGACTTGCTTTATTTAGGGTTGGCTACAACTAGGGCTTTCAAGAAGGGCAGATGTTGTTTTAAACAAGACAGCGTTTTTGCTATTCATTTAGTATGTAAACTGTAGGCCACTCCCTGGGAAACAAACCAGTTCTGGGCCTCAAACGTACTGGTGTAGAAGCTTTAGGGTCCACCAGTAAATAGGAGAAAGGTTCGTTTGGCATCTTCATAGCTTTCCATAAAATAAGCTTTCCTCTGAGGATAGATCTAAGACTAAGGATTTCTCTAGGATTTTAAACAAAACCAGGTAATAATGTTTAAGCTAATGGTTCAGCTATTTTTACCCTGGAGAAAGACATTTTGCACCAAATAGATTACAAATACTTTTCTATGGTGTGTGTATTGAGTCAACGCTCTGGCGATTTCCGGATGTTCACTACCGGCAAACCACATGTCATCCAAAAATAAAAGGTTATTTCTGCTTGGGGGAAAGCGGTTGTCATTTAATGACTCAGTTATTATAATAAATAAAAAATTAAAAAATGATTTCCTTCAACATTTCATCATACATGTTTTGAACTATAACACCACAAATTATCACATTTCTGACTTTGACTTTCTGTTTCACCCTCTTGGGCTTAATATCTTAAAGTTCGAGCGTAGGTATGACCACCAAATAAACCCTCTCTGGGTTCCAAGGGCTCAGGCACAGCAAAAGTAGTCATAAAAGCTTGAAAACTAGGGTCTGTCTTTTTCATCTCAGACCACTAGTGCTCTCACAAAACCTTTACTTTTAACACATAATCGTTCTGTAAGGATTTCAACTTCTCTGGAACCTCTAGATACATGTCACCAAAGGCCTTTTGTGTCAAAGCACACTTTTCCTGGGCAAAACAGGGTTTCTAACCATAAAAGAAACAGCCATTGAACTCAAAAGCTGTAAGTTCGCCATCGATGACAGCATAACCATCTAAATGATAGGGGCCAAACTGTTTTTCACCACCCTTCAAGGCATGCTGAATAAAGATGTTTTCTGTCTCAGCCTTATTTTCCAACCATTGTATAGAATTATTAGAATAGGGCTTGTACTGCCTTCTGTAGTTGTCTGGGGAGAGAATGGCTATAGAAGCCGGGGGTAAAAACTTTGTACTATATGCTGATGCAATAGTTATACAACTCAAGGGGTCGATACCTGCATCACTGATTACCTCCTCTCTGAATTTGAGACACTCTTCACGCAAGATAGCCACATCATTGTCACAGTACATCTCCATTTCTTTATGAAAATCAAACGTCTCATGATGTATTGTTTAATACCATGTCATAAACATCTCCCTCTTTGACTGACATTTGATCGCTTTACAGACTTATGGTGTGCCTGTAAATGCTTTAATATCTGTAATACCATAGTAATGGTTGTCTTGTACAAACAAATATAGCATTTGTGAATGAGGTTGTGGTGTGTTTTGGAATTTTAAGAGGGCTATATCATGTCTGCTATGATATAGAACCACACATTTTATACCAAGCAATCTTATAAATGGATGACTATATCAGAAAATGTTATGGCATCATGAAAAGATAAACCCACAGCCCTCTGAAATTCATAAGCTTTTCTCATACCTTCTAAATCAGCAATCCCTGGATTCAACAAATGCGCCAGACATATGGCAAAACATAACTTGTTGTTAGCTGTATTCAACGGAGTAATAAGTTGAGCTCTTTTACTGTTGATTATCTCAGATTTCAAAATCTCTAGGGATCTATCAGCTAAGATGTTTAAATTGGACTGAACAAGTCTTTCAATCATATCTAGAAATTCTTCCCGTGCTTCATAAAATGCGACACAATATTTTGTATGGAATCACCTCTAAATTCTAACTGTAAAATATATCAAGGTACCGCAAAATGTGTGGTTCTTTCCAACAGCTCTGCTAAAGTGGCTAACACATTGGTATAAAAGGCTGCATAATCATTTAACAAATTCAGGTGCGCAAAATTGAAACGTTAACGGATTTCATTTCTATCAACAACACCACCACCCTGTTCATTAACATTTGCATGGGGTTCCTGTGGGTCTACAATATTTACATTTTGTTCAATCACCTCTTGTTTTACATTTGAATGAGGGGCCTGTGGTTCTAAAGGTTTGGTTTCATTTTTTAAAGCAATAATGTCCCTAAAACTGTATCATAATCAGGACTTGTTATAGGGGTTTACATATAGGACTCATGAATGTGATTTGAATTATCACTTGTTGTACAACTGTTTCAGGGTTTAAAGCCCTAATTTCATTAATCAATACATCATAGTCAGGACATGGTTAAGGTATGGCTTCAGGGTTTGAACATTTAATTTATTCTATCAAGGCTTCATAATAGTTTTTAGGTTGTAGAACTGAATACTTATGTTCCAGTCAAGTTTATCTTCACAACGCTGTTGGGTAAATAATTCAAGCATACATCTTTGTGAAATGTTTTGTCTGGCTTTCCAGAAACTACTTTCTTGACAGCCCTGCTTGTTTACTAACTCAAGAAACAGTCTTTGGAAAGTCTCTTGTCTTCTGCTACAAAGTTTTGTAAATTCTTCTCTAAACATGAATCGTACACTTTCAACATCATGGGTAGAATTACTTGCATTCATAAGGACAATGCCCTCTACCACAATTCTTTCCAGCTCTCGCTGCGCTTTGGCCCCCCATGGTGTTTCTTCTGAAGTTACTCTTCAACCACGTTTACGCATACATTTAAAAAAAAAAAAGACAGCATGGTCAGCGCTTAGTCAATTGCTTGATCAATCATTTGACTAACTGAAAATCGGCTAACTTTTTTTCTCTGTCTTGCTCACCCTTTCATCCACGCGTCTAAACCTATCCAAGGCCTAAAGCGCCCTTGATACAAAGAACTGCTTTTAGCAGAATAAATTGGTTTATCACCGTAGAGTTGAAAAAATATATTTATAGGATTATAAACATACTTTAATGTACAATAACAAGTTAAAACTTGCCCCTCAAGAGTCTTCGGTAATCTATAGAATAATAATTCAATATCTTTGGCCATGTATCCTGGTGATTTCTTACAGAACTCATCACTGCCATGCATATTATTATTTAAATTCAACAAACCTAAAAAATAATCATGCAAAAAAAGTAAGTCACAAACATCTCTCTATTTTACTGCACCAGTTCGTCGTGCACGAATCCTAGCAAATGCATAGTCATAAAAACCCTCCCTCTTGACCTAATCTTTTTAAAACAGAGAAAACTGACACAAAGCCATTAAAAACTATAGGAAACACCCTATACAAACTTATCTTATTAAACAGGTCCATTCCAAGACACAATTGGTGCATTTAAAAACAACCCCCTCTCTCTAAACAACTAATTAAATTATAATAATAAGACTAACAATAACATTCAAAGCAAACAATGTGTACTTCTCTCTTCACAGAACAGTGCAAACTGGCTGGAGTTTGGAAATAGGTCTATAATTATTTTACAATGTGTGATCTCCTTTTAGCAGGAGAGGCAAAAGGCAGATTTCCAAATCAGGGGAATTTCGTTTGATCTTGATGAATGATTAAAAAGATAAGATAAAGTTGCTGCACTATTATACCTAGCTTTGGCAATTTATTAGCTCTTACTGCTGCACCAGACGTTGTATGGGTATTTTGGATTGAGGTAAGATTCAAATGTCATAGACAAGCGGGTCACTGACAACAAGCTCATGAAACCTTTTAATATACACAATTTTCATTCAAATAGTTTTCACATATATCAAACAACAAAATAAATAATTACAAATAAGAGGATTTTTTTTAAAACAAATTGTCGCAGTTGCACTTGCGAGACAATTGTGTAGCCCACAAATACATAATTTCATAAATGTAGTTATATATGTAGGCCATATTGTAAACAGAGAAAATTGTCCAAACAAATCTATGTTATATTACATACAACTGAGACCCCCTAAATTCTAGACTTAAAGAGCTGTGTTTTTGTATTATATCTCTTCACAGACCCAGGAATGGAAATAATAAAAATGTCTGCAGCATAAATCATTTTTTAACATGAACAAATCATGGCCCAGAAAATACACCGTAAACATAGTGTTCTTGGGTTGTTCTGAATCAACCCCTTTCTGGGCTGCGGCACTGGGGGATAAATGCTTATCACCAGCATCAGACTCCTCAGTCTGATCGTACTTTGAATTTTGCCTGAGAAAGATAGCAAGCATTAAGTGCAACAACAGCTGTGTAATGGTGTTTACATTTTTTTTTTTTTGGAGGTCTCTGGGTCTGTTTCAAGGCCCAAACCATTTTGCAGCCCAAAACTGGCACTTACGTGGGTTGGTAGTAGTTATAGATTTGCAATCCATAAGCAAGATAAGCCAGTTGAGCGTGTCTTCAGAGGATTCCAGAGCGTAATAAAGGTGATACGTTTGTGATGATATGTACAGTCATGTGAAGAAATTAGGACACCTCATAACATTTTTTGTTAATTGTTTAAGAAGTATGGACATATCAGTAATTGTTCTTCTTTCAAACAATATTTATAGATAAAGGTGATATAATTGAACCAAAACCAATGACATTTTAACCATGAGATCATTTATTTAACAAACGATTTACAAAGATGCCATTTCCTACAGAGGAAAAAGTTAGGACACAATATGCAAAAATAGCTGGGCGTTATTTCCTAGTTAGTTGTATGCACAGACATTTTAGTTTCAATAGAGTTCAGTAAATAATCATCCTGAAGAATCATTAAGCTATTATTTGTTGCTTTTTTCAATCATACTCAAATCTTATAAGTACATTAGAAATAGCTTTTGCTGAAATCAGAATCTGGCCTTTTTCAATCAAACTCATGGATGGTATGGTGTCTCCGGGCTCTTTGGATCACTGAAATCAATCACAGACTTGTGATAATTAATTTGCCAGGTGAGCCCACTTAAAGGAAAACTACTTAAGAAGGATGTTCCACAATATTAAGCAGGCCACAGGTTTCAAACGGTATGGGAAAGAAAAAGGATCTCTTTGCTTGTTAAAACCGTCAAATAGTGCAATGCCTTGGACAAGGTATGAAAACATTAGATATTTAATGAACTTAAGCGTGATCATCTTACTGTGAAGAGATTTGTGGCTGATTCACAGCACAGACAGGTTCGTGCAGATAAAGGCATAATGAGGAAGGTTACTGCCAGACAAATTCATCGGATTAAGAGAGCAGCTGCTAAAATGCTATTACAAAGCAGAAAACAGGTATTTGAAGCTGCTGGTGCCTCTGGAGTCCCGCAAACCTCAAGGTGTAGGAGAAATGGTTGCAGTGGGCCCAGAATTATATGAAGACAAATTTTCAAACAGTCCTGTTTACTGATGAGTGCTGAGCAATTCTGGATGGTCCAGATGGATGGAGTAGTGGATGGTTGGTGGATGGCCACCATGTCTTAATAAGGCTGCGACGTCAGCAAGGAAGTGGCGGAGTCATGATTTGGGCCGGAATCATGCGGAGAGAGCTGGTAGCCCCTTTAGGGTCCCTTTCGTAGCAAAATCATCATGCATGACTATGCACCATCTCATACTGCAAAGAATAACTTTGTCATTGGCTGCTATGGGCATAAACGGAGAGAAACTCATGGTGTGGCCCCCATCCTCCCCTGACCTCAACCATATTGAGAACCTTTGAAGCATCCTCAAGCAAAAGATCTATGAGGGTGGGAGGCAGTTTGCATCAAAACAGCAGCTCTGGGAGGCTATTCTGACATCCAGCAAAGAAATTCAAGCAGAAACTTGGGCCAAAATCCCTGCTGCAGTGTGTGCAAACCTGGTCAAGAACTACAGGAAACGTATGATCTCTGTAATTGCAAACAAAGGTTTCTGTACGAAATATTAAGTTCTGCTTTTTTGATGCATCAAATACTTATGTCATGCAATAAAATGCAAATTAATTGCTTTAAAATCATCCAATGTGATTTTCTAGATTTTTTTTCTCTCACAGTTGAAGTTGTACCTATGATTAAAAATTACAGACCTCTACATGCTTTGTACGTAGGAAAACCTGCAAAATTGGCAGTGTATCAAATACTTGTTCTCCGCACCCTATATATAATGTATGCATCATATTCTGAAAACCATGTCCACAAAATATTATTTACACATGGTAGAATTAGTAGTCACAGTGGCACGGCAACCAGTGCTTCATTTGTGAATTGGGAAGTCCCAGAACACATTTGGGTATGAGAGGAAAATTTACTGACCAACAAAGTTCAGAAGTAGGGCAGGGGGTGCGTCACCTTGTCTATCAGCATGACTTAGTGGAATAAGCAGCACATTGGTAGCACAAATATTTGACAATATAAAAGCTAAAACATTCAAATTTTTTCAGGCATTGTTGAGGCTACAACAAAGGTCAAAGTGCACACCGTGATGAAATAATAATAATGCACAACAAACTGGATCCATCCAAAATCAGTGTATGTACCAACTGAGCTGAATCTGAGAGGTGCCTGATCTTGTTCCAATAAAGCTAACTATCTGATTGGCTTGCTGAATCGGGGTATGACTCGTAATGGCCTTTACACTTTCAAACTTGTTATTGGGTGAGACCAATTAAGATCAATACCGACTGATTTAGACTCAAGTCCTAATAGTTTTAACATTGTCTTCAGAGTTTTTAGACATAGTGTAAGGGTTGTGCCTGAACAGGGCGGTGGTGAGGATCCAAACGCACGACCGAGGGAGCAACTCCTGAACTGAATCGATGTCCCGATCCGTAGTGGGAAACACCAAGGAGTTGAGGTGCAGATGTACATATATATATATATATATATATATATATATATATATATAGATAGCGAATAAAGGCTGGAAAGCCAAAAGCTACGTAGAAACGCAGGAGTCAAAAAACTAATACCGACAGTGAAAAC
>JACXGK010002303.1:20051-31176 GCA_016801125.1 Novumbra hubbsi | reverse complement strand
GAGAACCAAATAGTCAATTGTGCCAATACATCTGAACTGAAATTGCGGCGTTCTTGGAAAATAGAATAATTGAACACAAATGCATATTGTGAATTACAGATTCCAATGTACAGTACATAAAAGACATACTTGCAAATGAGGCATTTCTAGTAAGAACACGGTGGTCACAATCATTAAGGACTTTGCCTTTGTAAGATCTTTAGCTTTATCTCTGCTTAGATTTGTTACAGCAATGACTATCCTTGTTGAGTGAACACCTCAGCGTGTTTAGAGCATTACTCAAGGATACCCGATCTAACTACTAAGCATGCAAATTGTTGCACTTGTTGCATATTGGAGTTGGATGGGGCTGCAACAAGAAATGTTCATTCTCAATGGCCATGTTCTTTCACTTTCCCCAGAAAAACTCCAATGGAGATGTTTCCACAACCCGGGAAGTCTATTATCTTTGACACCTTTCCTGATCCAACTGATACGTGGGAGATCATTGAGACCATCGGTAAAGGAACTTATGGGAAAGTCTACAAAGTGCTCAACAAGATTGATGGAAGCAAAGCAGCTGTCAAGATACTGGACCCAATCCATGTGAGTGAAGTTTCCTTAGGTTTTGAAGTAATGGTGTTTGCTAGTTGAGGTGCATGTTATGGTTATGAATATACAGTGTCTTGCAAAAGTATAATTTTCCTTGGTGTTCTTCCTAATTTGTGGCACTACAACCTGTATATTGTGTTTCATCTAATAGACATACACACATTTAGTGAAGCAAAATGGAAAACTGGCTTAAAAAATAAGATCTGGTGGAACCAATCCCTTCAGCATTAATCAGAAAGGACACAGAGACCAAATATAACCCAGAAGGTGCTGCAAAGCTCACAGCAAAGATTGGAGTATCTGTCCATAGGACCACTTGAAACTGTTCATTCTACAGGACTGGGCTGTACGGAAGAGTGTCAAGAAAAAAGCCCTTGCTTAAAGAAAAAATAACCAAACCTATGGTAGAGATACCTTCTTTTGGCCATCAAGGAAAACGCTATGTCTGGCGGAAACCTAACAACTCTCATCACCCGAAAACGCCATCCCACAGTGAAGCATGGTGGTGGCAGCATCACGCTGTGGGGATGTTTTCCATCGGCCGGGTCTGGGAACTGATCAGAAATTGAGGAATGATGGATGGCGCTAAATCCAAGGAAATTCTTGAGGGAAATTTGTTTCAGTCTCCATAGTTTTGAGACAAGGATGGAGGTACACCTTCCAGCAGGACAATGACCCTTAGCACAATGACCCATATCTTTGAATGGCCTAGTCAAAGCCCAGACCTCAATCCATTTGAGAATAAGTGGTACGACTTAAAGATTGCTGACAGCAAAACTCTTCACACTTGAAGGAGCTGAAGCAGTTTTTCCTTGACGAATGGGCAAAATTCCCACTGGCTAGATATGCTATGCTTATGGAAACATTACCCCACAGGACATGCAGCTGTAATGGCTGCAAAAGATGTCTCTACAAAGTATTGACTTTGGGGAAGTGGAATAGTTATGTATGCTCCAAATCTATTTTCTTTTTTTGCTTATTTCTTCCACAAAAAAACAATTCTAATTCCAGGTTAAAAGGCAACAAAATAGGAAAAATTCCTAGTGGTGTGAATACTTAGACAAATTGGGTCTGTCTTTCATGCCATGCAAGTGTTCTCTTTGAAGTATACAAGTGGTCTTTAGCTATCAATGTAATTGGCCAAAAATAGCTTTGGCTACATTCATGCTTATTATGACCCCGCAATTGGTCTAGGGGAGAACTAAGGATAGGGCCTAACAAAAGTGATAGCTGCATGGTGGGTGCGGAACATACACGGCACGACACATGCTTGCTACGTATAAACAAAAAAGTATTTATTTAAGTCTATAGTAAAGAAAAAGCCGTACAGAAAACAAGAAAACCATGAACTGTGCCAAAGAAAAGAAAACATTAAAACATTCCAAATAAACCTGCCTAATCAAAAAAATGCCTCTCTAGTAGAAGTAAAAGTGTGGCACCTGTTACTTTCCTGGTGATCTTAATAGGACAGCTTGGCTCACCCCCCCCCCCCGCCCGCATCAGACCAACTAGCATGGTATCTTACCATGTCATCTAAATAAGCATTGTAATTGGACACATTCTCTAGCACAGTGTTTACTAGGCACTGAAAGTAGCAGGGTATTACACATACCGAAAGCCATCACAGAATACTGAAAGATGGCAAATATTTTGGGAAGCACGTGGTGTGAGAGGGATTTGCCAATATCCCTCCAACAATTCAAGTTTACTGACAAACGATGCAGCACCAATTGTATCAAAACAATCCTTTATATGGGGTAAAGGAAAGGAGTTGGGCACCGTAACTGCGTTTACCTTGCTACTGATGCCGTCAGATGTGGGATTTAACAAGCAGGGGTTACTCCAAGGATTTGAAGTCGGAACGACTAAATAATTTTGCAACAAATAATCAACCTCTTCATGCATCCTTTTACATTTAGTCATGTTGACTAGGCATGTTGCTTAACCATCTGTGCATCCTTTAAATTAACCCATTTAATCCCAAATTTTTCCCAGACATGAAAATATCTAAATCATGGGTCATTAGTAACCCTTTCAAACAATCAATTATAATTTTTTCTAATTTTAAAGGAAAAGTAGGTGAAAAAGTATATTTATGGTCGGTCACATTTGTGACCGGTGGGATAATGTGTTGTGTGCTGGATTAACATATTTTGTCCTATGCAGGATCCAGCATATCTAGAACTTGATTCAGAGTGAAACTGAAAGAAAGAACAGATTTGAGTGGATTATAAGTGGAAAATAAATAATATACAAAAATACTTGTTAAATCACACTATTTGCACTGTATTATCCCACTATTGTGGCCGTCAACATGTAATTTTCAAACAACAAATTCTATGACCACACTGAAAAAAGTTCAGTTATTGCAAATGCATATATCAATACTAGACACCTCATGGTACAACCAGGGAGTAAACAGCTCTGGACAATTTACACTTGACATTGATATTGCTCATATTTATATTAGAACCTTTATTATTTCAATATTTGCTGAAAATGTATTGACATTGACTTTTTATAGCCTCATAACTAAATACTTGTTTCCCGGTCACTATTGTATGGGATTAAATGGGTTAATGTCATAATGCAAAACAGAGCACATAGGTACATCTGAAAACAGCGTAGGAAAAGCCTCCACTATATTTACAATGGCCGCCTGTTGGCACACCTGTAAATGGTTTGAACGCAAAAGCAACAATCGCAGCATCTCCGACATGCTGTGAAAAATTGCACCACACAAAACCATCCTCGTCCACATCAGTAATAGAGAAATTCAACACTGGAGTAGCAAGCACAACATCAGGGAGTCCTTTGTCTCTTAATTAATACACTATTTAAGCATTTTAATGACACATGCACGTGTGTCTCAAAGGCATAGGACCCCGTGAATTAGCTGACAGAGGAACAGGCAACAACACTAGAACTTGATCACCTGGACCCCAAGAATTGCCTCTGTGTCATAATGAGATTGTATGTGCTATTGAAAGGATGTGAGAGCTTCTATGACTAAAGCACATGCTTCATGCAATCACTTTCTCACTTGACAGACGTAATCTATCATATTTTTGAGACTGGCGCATGTGGACATCATTTGATCCCTCAATCTCTTCAAGGGACCACGGACCATATAGCCAAACCCCAATTCAGCAGGACTGAATTTCAAGGATTTTGGGGATGGTAGGCACTAGACACTGTGTTTGATACGCCGAGATTAACAGTGAAGGAAAACAGAACACAGTGTCAGGGAGGCTGTGGTTGCTGCTGCACAAAAAGTTGATCGTCAATATATCAAGAAACTAACAGACTCCATGAACTCCAAGACTTTTATTGAAAAGAAGTGTGGCTAAATTGGTCACAGATTTTTTTTTTTGCATAATAATTGTGCCCAAAAATATTTGCCCAATAATTGTGCACACATAGATATTCTCATAAGAAAGCCAAAACTATTCAGGTTTAGGGTTTATTAACATTTTGGATTGACCGAGAGCACTGTAGTTGTTAAATAATAATAATGAAAATACAAAATTCCTAATGATTGTGCCCACAGTGTACAGCATGGGTTTAAAACCAGGCAAATACTCAGCTAAATACTCTACTGCTAATAAAAGTAACCAAAAACAAAAGCCTGAAAATGAACACATCTATTGCAGGAACTTAGCAATTTTGATGGGTGGCCATTAATTTCTATTTTATAGGTTAGTCATGGTTTTAACATACTGCTTTTTCAATATACTAATATGATTGGGTTATAACTTCCATATTGAATAATTCAACATAAAAGCATTAATTTACATAATTGGAATGGCGAATTCTGTAGTCTTACAATGTCGGCCCATGTTGGTTATTCTTCTGCAGGATATTGATGAGGAGATTGAAGCAGAGTACAATATTCTCAAGGCCCTCTCTGATCACGCCAATGTGGTCAGGTTCTTTGGAATGTACTACCAGAAGGATGTCAAAAACGGGGACCAGTTGTGGCTAGTTCTTGAGGTAAGCACTACATTGGTTTTGGGGTACATTAATGTGGACAGATGGCTATGTAACATGTGAACATGGTTATAAAAATTGGGGTCACTTAGAAATGTCCTTGTTTTCCATAAAAATATACATGAAATTTGTTTGAATAAAATATATAGACATATAGTCATAGAAAAGGTTTAATTTGAATAATTATTGTTTCCTTCTAACATCTATCATCAAAGAATCCTCTATTTGCAATAGTTACAGCCTTGCAGACCTTTGGCATTTTAGTTGTCAATTTGCTGAGATAATCTGAGATAAAAGAGATTTCACACCATCCTTCTTGAAGCACCTCCCACAAGTTGAATTGACTTAAACTGCACTTCCTATATAGCTCTGGAAAAAAATAAGAGAACACTGAACCTTCTTTTTCCCTTTACAAAAAAGTTGAAAAGGAAAGTTTTGGGTGAGGAACAGAAGGGTTCAATTTGCAGTTGTCGCTTAAATTGAACTTTTCTTTTCCTCTCTAAATACTTTACTTTTCAACTATTTTGGAAAGGAAAGAAAAAGGGGCCCTTTGCCCTCTAAATCTTTTGTAGAGCTGTATATAGACATTTCTCCTACAAAGATAATACAACAGTAATGACTGCAAATAAGTTTTCATCAACCACACAGTACCACATTTGCAAGCTCAGAGATCTGAATGCACATTATGTCAGTATGCATTGACTATTCCAGAATTTGATAGCATGACACATGAAAATATTTACACCACAGCAGCCCATAAATACCATGTTGCTTACTAGATATGGAGCAGTATTCTGATTTGACTCGTTAAAATTATATTTGTTAACTACTAACAGCAGTAGTACAGTATAACAGTAATAATATGATGGCAAATTTCCAATAAGAATTAGAAATTATGCAGGTAAGAAAGGAATACCTTTGCACATTTTACAGTGTAATGGAGAATAAATTGCACAGAGAGCCTAGTTCCCTTCCACCAAATCAACAGGGAAGTATATCCCAAAAATCGTGGTCACATACAATGCTTATACAGATTGGGTGTAGACAAGTTATTTGCATATTCATCCTATGCAAATAACTCGTCAAGATTCATCCTGTCCTAAACGGGCAAATTGCCCCTTATTCCTCCTTAGGGAAAAGGGGCTTCGTAAATTATTATAGATCTAAGAAAAATACACAGCTAGCAAGAACAAATGGTCAAACAGTCACAGGACTCAACATATAGATGTCAGGGCCCATCCTGACCTATGTCCATCTGGTCCCATGGCACCCTCCGGTGGCCTATGTGCGCAGTGCGCCTCACAGTCACACAACACTCAGTCATCAAGCACCTGGCCACTTCACACACCTGTCCCTCATCAGTGGTCATTATCTCCCTACTTAGCTTCTTGGTTTTCAACACCACCTTGTCGATTCAAACTAAATATAACGCCAGTCCTTGTCACTGCTGCAACTGAAGTTATTTGGACCTTCCACTCGGTAGCATTGGCTTTCTAGCCTTTTGTTTTCTTTGTGCCAAGTGGCATTTATTATCAGCACCCATCGTCTCTGCTTGCTGTCATTACCGGTCAGCACTATAAACAATCATACTCCACTCACCACCATCGTCGTGCTCCTGGGTCCTCACTTCACTCTGTTCACTCGAGACCTTACAATAGACAGCTGTGGGAGAGACAAAAAGTGAGTAAAAAACACCCTAAATATGTTTAGAACTACAAATGAACTTCCTTCTGTTGATTCTTGGTTGTTTTTTTATTTTGTCATTGCCATTTGTCATAACTTCTCAAAATAACTTTATTGCTTTGTCTAGACCCACATTACATAAATAAATTCTGTCCTGTATTGTTATTAAAATGTAATCATATGACTTATGTGAGATGGAATTGCTAGCTCTATATCCAATCATTGAATCATTTGGTTATTTCGGAATGTTTGGTATTTGTCTACTTAAAAATATAAATGACGGAGTGACCCTAATAATAAAACTTACAATTACAATAGGATTACTCCTAACGGAATTACCCTAATAATATTACATCTGAAAATATTCCCCTGAGTAGTCTAAAGTGTTTGAATGACACAGAAATCTGGACAAATGTTCGAATATACACGGAAGCGGGAGCTGAGCGAAATTATGCAGAAAAGTTAAAATTGACAGATGCCGAACTAAAACCATTCGTGGGTCTTATTTATTTGAGAGGTGTTACTGCAGTAAAAGCATGAAACTCAATGATTATTGAAAGTAAAAAATTCTGAGATATCTGCGCTTTGATGACAGGACCACAAGGACTGCCCATCTTGTGAATGATACATTTGTGTTGATATTGGAGGTATTCGATACGTTTGTAAAAAAACTGTGCAGTCAGAACATAACTGTAGTAGATGAACAAGGAGCAGTGTCGCTTTACACAATACATGGCCAATAAACCAGACACATTTGGCATTAAATTCTGGGTAGCCGCAAACAAAATATATGTTGATCGCACAACGCAATTTATGTAGAAATGAAAGTAGTGGACAATATTGTTATGCGACTGCGAAAAGGAGATGTAAAGTCAGCATTCAATGTTCAGGGAGACCAAATCTATTGATTCGCGAGATAAGCTCCTTGACATTGCCAGTTCAGTTGCCAAATATGTTATATTATGCTTGGTATTATCAACAACTTTTGTTCCCTGTTTTTAGACTTGTTTCTAGTGCAGTGAGAACATAACTGTAAATTAACAACTATTCCCCATCAAAGCGCGGTGTTGCGTTAAACAATAAATGGCCAATAAACCGGACACATTTGGCATTACATTCTGGGTAGCCGCAAACAAAATATATGTTGAACGCACAACCCTATTTATAGAAAGATGAAAGTAGGCCGCCTGGTCAGCGGTTAGCGGACAATATTGTTATGAGACTGCGGAAAGGAGATGTAAAGTCAGCATTCAATGTTCAGCGAGACCAAACTTGTGAGCTCTGCCAGACATGTTAGCGATTTGACTTGAGACCAAATCTATTGATTCGCGATGTGGTCTTTAGGTGGGGGATGGGTGCATTCTTTACTAGCTCAAGCAAAGAAACAAAGAAACCCTGAGCACAATGCAATTCCCTAAGACTAACTTATTAGAAAAGCCACCAATTACACAAACATATTTTCTCTGCCACTTTTTAATGTACAACATAATAATAATACATATAGCTGCAAGCAGCAATTTGGGTTTACTCCAAAAATTGGGGACAATTGGAAAATTGCGAATGCAAATTTAAAATTGTGGCAGACAGGAGGGATCGAACAGTACACGCTAACCACCACGCCACCAGAAAAGCTGCTAATGGAAACATTTCGGAATCTTTGGTAATTTCCTAATTGAAAATATACATGAAAGACTGTTAGAATTATCTCCTGACGAAATAAAGCATATAGCTCCACAAATTGACAGATGCCAAACTAAGATCATTAATGGGTCTTATTTATTTGAGGTGGTAAAAGCATGAAACTATGTTTATTGGCCGGACGAAATGAAAATAAACAATTCAGAGATATCATTCTCTATTTGCGCTTTGATGAGAAAACCAGAAGCACTGGCCACATTGTGACTGATACATTTGCGATGATATCAGAGGTATTCGATACGTTTGTGAAAAACAGTGCAGTGAGAACATAACTATATTAGATGAACAACTCTTTCCTCGTGGTGTCGCTTTACACAATACATGTCCAATAAACCGGACACATTTGGCATTACATTCTGGTTAGCCGCCAACAAAACGTTATTCATGAAAAAATTTAAGTAGGCCGGCTGGCCTTTCGCAGACGCATAACAATATTGTTATGCGTCTGCGAAAAGAATATGTAAAGTCAGCGTTCAATGTTCAGGGAACAATACTTGTGAGCTCTGCCAGACATGTTAGCGATTTGACTTCAGACCAAATCTATAGATTTGCGATGCGAATACTTTAGGTTTCATTATCATATCAGGTGATTTTACATGAATGTTTCAAATGCAATTTTAATAGCTCCTCCTTATCCTGCCTAGTGTGTAGTATGGAGCTGATTTTAAAAATAAAGGTTAGTCCCAGTAGGTTATATTATGCTTTATTGTCTCCGCAACTTGAATTCCCTGTTTTTTTAGTTTGTTTTTCAATTAGTGGAACATGTTTGATGTTCCTACTTTGTTCTTTTAAATGTCACTTGTTTTATTTAGTGATATTTAAGTTGTGAGAGCAAGTCGATTTATTGTGAAATTTAAAACATAACACAGACATTGGCCATAGATCGACAGTAAGGTGAAGGAGCAAGACAATCTCCTTGTCATTTTTATATAGTCACTTTGTATTTTATTCCTTGCTATTTGTATAATTCCATTAATATTTTCAAACTGCAATGTTGAGCGCCATATTATATCGTATAAAACCAATCCAGACCTGCGTCTTTACACATTGTATTTACTGCAATTGTTACACCCTTACCTCGAAAATGGAGCAACACTGAATCAAAACACTTTGACACAAGATAACAGACACCCAAAAGTTTCGGCCTTGACTTTGGATCCGTACAAGATGCGCCATCTAGCGACCATTACATGTCAGTAAATACGTCCCTGTCTGTAGCCTCATGGGCAAATTTTGCCCAAACGGCGCTTTAGGGGGGTAACAACAGCTTGGCGCTTCTAGTGTTAAGCAAGGTAATGTTGTGATAATACACATAAGCCTTATGAAGAAGTAATTTATTGACAATATACACTGGATCTGTGAATAAGTATAATTTCTGTGTTCCTTTTCATCTTTATAAGCTAAAATTACACAAAGCCTATCGCTGAAAAGATTACAAAAAATAACCAACAATCTAAAAAAACAAGAATCTATGGCTTAAACAGACCATAGTTACATATCCCACAACCACAGACTATCCTGCTCCTCACTGGCTAGGTAAATTATGGGAAAGAAACACTAACATGTTGACCATCTCTGGCTTTAAGGCAACATTTCACTGGGGTCACAATGTTGCCGGCCGTACTGAACATTCTCTCAGAGGCAGTAGTTGTTGCACAAATGCAAATCTAATTTCTTGCCAACTTGGACATTAAAGTGAATATTGCTTGGTTGTTGCGCCACCACATCAGAGGATCTGCTGAAGAATTCTATGCTTCTTTCTGCAGGTACTGTGTCAGTTCAGAATCTACCTGTACTTTTTGGTACAGCCTGGGTAGCATTTTGGGTTCTTCTGTTCAGCAGCAGGTCACACAGTCTCAGTCTGCAGTTGGCCTGTACTTTTCATCAAACAACAAGTTCTTGAAATGGGTTGCTATCAGCTGCATCCTTCCAAATCTTACTCCAGAAGCCCACTTTTTTGTTTCATTCTGTTAAGATGGATGGCACAACATTGGTGGACATTTTACTGTCTGCAGGAGTGTAGCAAAGGAGCTTGTACATTTTTTTCTCTTTCATCCAGGCTCTTTATAGTGCTTTAAAGTTTCCTTTACATTGAGAACTGACATGTACTGCAATGCTTCAATGTTGTCCGACTGTCCCTCCCTCAACTCATTAATGAGAGAGATGGTGAAGGCTACACACCGCTTTTGGACACAGTTCTTCTCCTCAGGCGCAAGGTGGAGCTCAGCTGCCTTTGACTCAAAAAAGGTAACCAAGGTACGGTTTAGGACTGAAGTATCCATCATTTGGCTCTTTGAGTACATCATAACATTAGCCAGTGGATTCAGCACCCTGCTACTCACAGACTTTATCATGCTACCCAATCTGTCAAGAAGTTTAAGAGGATCTACCTGCTCTCCCTCAATAGCCTTGATAGACAACTATACCCCATCCAACACTGACTTCAAAACAGTCAAATGCAAGATGTTTTGAGGATCACTGTACGTGGAGTATAAAACCTCAGCAATTTAGCAGTGTTCACTGGAGTTGGTGAGTGCAGTTTAAGGGCCTCTGATTCAGTTCAATTCCAACATGTGGCACACACCTTGGTTATTTGAGTTTTTCCCCACAGTTGATAATCACATATATAGCCTTGTAGGACTCCCTGCACTTTGGAGACACTGAAAATCAGTTATAAGTCTCCCGTACCAAGTACTCCATACTGCGGGAGGTGGTTTCATTGTAAGCATGACTTACAGCAAGCTGCAGAGAGTGACACACACTATCAGGGTTATACAGGAAGGACCCAAAGACTGATATCGATCAGGTAAGGGCAATAATTTATTACACTGAATGTTCGTAGTAATGGACAGGCGTAGGTTGGCAACGTGGCTGTTGGTAGGTTGTCAGACGTTGGGCAGGTGCGTGGTCGGTGGGCAGGCGAAGGTTGGCAACGGGGCTGTTGGTAGGTTGTCAGACGTTGGGCAGGTGAAGGTTGGCAACGGGAACTCGAGTAACAGGCAAGGTAACTGGGCAGCGGCTCGGAAACCAGGAACATGGAATGCTGGATACGCTGTACAAGACAAGATGATCTGGCACTGCCAGCAGGGGAAACCGGGACTAAATACACAGAGGGTAATGGGTAATAGACAACACCTGGGGGGGGGGGGGGGGGGGGGGGGGG
>JACXGK010002303.1:0-19951 GCA_016801125.1 Novumbra hubbsi | reverse complement strand
GGCTGAAAACCCGGGTGATCTGGAACGGCCCAATGAAACGGGGGGCCAGCTTGTTGCTCTTAACCCGGAGGGGCAGGTCCTGAGTGGACAGCCAAACCCTTTGACCAACATGGTAGCTGGGGGCCGGGGTCCTTCGGCGGTCAGCCTGTCGCTGTGATCGGGCGTTGGCCCGCAGGAGAGCTGCCCTAGCTCGTCTCCACGTCCGGCGGCAATGTCGAACAAACACCTGGGCAGTTGGGACGCCGACCTCCTGCTCAGGAAACAACGAGGGTTGGTAGCTGAGGGCACACTCAAAGTGGGAGAGACCCGTCGAGGAGGAAGGCAGGGTGTTCCAGGCGTACTCCACCCAAACCAGGTGCTGGCTCCAGGGGTTGTCCGAGACCAGGCAACGCAGGACCGTCTCCATATCCTGGTTGGCCCGCTCCAACTGGCCGTTGGACTGGGGATGAAAACCAGAGGACAGGCTCACGGACGACCCAATGAGGGTGCAGAATGCCTTCCAAAACTGCAATGCAAACTGGGGTCCCCAATCCGAGACTACGTTTGTCTGGAGGCCGTGGAGCCGGAAAACATGATGCACCATCAGCCGGGCAGTCTCTTTGGCCGAGGGCAACTTCGGCAGAGGGATGAAGTGGGCGTCCTTGGAAAACCGATTGACGACAGTCAGAATGACGGTGTGACCGTCGGATGGCGGGTCATGTAAAATCACCTGACATGAAAATGAGCAATCTAATGGGTGTGTGTAATTAGTGGATCCTCTAATAGATTAGTCTTGGCCATTACATTGTGCTCAGGGTTTCTTTGTTTGAGCTAGTAAAGAATGTACCCATCCCCCTTATACAAGACCGCATCGCGAATCGATAGATTTGGTCTCAAGTCAAGTAGCTTACATGCATGGCAGAGCTCACAAGTTTTGACTTTACATCTCCTTTTTGCAGACGCATAACAATATTGTCCGCTAAATGCTGACCAGCCGGCCTACTTTCATCTTTCCATAAATAGCGTTGTGCGTTCAACACATACTTATTGAATACCTCTGATATCATCGCAAATTTATCAGTCAGAAAGCGGGCAGTCCTTGTGGTCTTGTCATCAAATCGCAGATAGGGCATGATATCTCAGAATGTTTTCCAATAATCATCGAGTTTCATGCTTTTACCGCCAGTAGCACCTCTCAAATAAATAAGACCCACGAATGCTTTTAGTTTGGCATCTGTCAATTTGAAATTCCGAAATGGCCAAATTATTTACTGTTATGTAAGTTATATATAACTTAGTGTACCGCTTGTGAACCCACGGTTCATGGTTCAACTCCTTCTGTCTGCTGCAGCTTAAAATTTGATTTTTTAAGCTTCTGCATTATGTGGATGCGCGCGGTACTCTGCCAATTTTCCAATTGTCCCCAATTTTTTGGAGTAACGCAAATTATTGCTTGTATTATTATTATTGAATTGTACACTTTATTCTTTTTGTCAAATAAAATAAATTGTTTTCTACATACATACAACTACTAGACTACTTCAATATGTATGGCACTGAATCATAATGCAAATATGATGAAATATGATGTTCCGGACCTTTGCTTGAAGTAATTTGGTCTAGCTGGACCCTTTCTACATTTTAATTGAATACCCCTAATCTTTATATTCATACACTAAATAAAAAAGTCTATATAACAGAAGACTCATATACGGGAGCCCTTGCGATAGAAAAGAGAATTGCAGCTGTGGAATGCAGCAAAACAACGCACATGCGCACGGGGCAAACATTTAACATTGAACAGGAGTCAAATAGCCTTAAATCAACTTTTCCCAGTGTGATTTTGAAAATAAAAAATTACTGGGTGATAAAACACACATCTAGAAAAGCAAAAAAAACAGGCTCCTGAAATTTTATTTAGAAGATATCATTGTTTTCCTCTTCACTGGGTATAATTTGCCAGCTCTGGCGCTTCTAGTGTTAAAGGAACCACTCTAGCTTTTCCCCATAATGAAAGCAACATTAATAGTGTTCTTGTCATTCACCAGTCTTAATCAACTCAGCATATCATATCCTTGTGATCAAGGCTTGCATCTACAGGCCTTAAATTCAGTGATCTTCTGGAGATCCGCTGTTCCCTTAATCCATTGCTCTAAGGATTCCTTGGGTATTTCCTCATCCCAACCATATTTCATGTTACAAAGCTTCTGTAACAAATGTTTAGCAGTTAAGGTGACGGGTGCGAGAAACCCTAAGGGGTCCTAAATGGAGCTTACCATAGACGGTATCCCTCTGAGTGTGTGGTTGAGGAATGATTGTAGCAGTGAATGTAAATTTGGCAATTTCCACACACACCATTGCACCCCAAGTGCTATTTCGGTTGGGAGTTTATCTTGGTCTAAGTTGAGCTCTTTCACCTCCTTAGCTCTCTTCAAGGGAATAGAAGCAAGCACCGTTAGTTATCCATTTGGAGAGGTGCGTCCAAAGTGTTTTCTGTTATCTTCAGCTGTTCTTTTGAGTGCATAGTTTGCATAGCTCGGTGATGACACAGCCCAAAAAATTAACATCACCTCCAGGCCACCACAGGAACCTGTGCCCAGTGGCACTACCTCAGCATAGCCTTTGACAATGACTTCGGTGAGGAATTTAATTGTATTCCTCATGAAATTCCTTTTAAACTTCATTTTTATGTTGGAAAGATGTTACTCGGCAACATGACAATTATCAGGTAGTGGAACTTCATCTCTCCTGAATGATAATCTGAGACTGTAATGTCCATTCAAAACCTTGACTGAGTCTTCAGCAATCTATTGATCATCTTCCAAGGTACCTTCAAAGCTTTGATGCAAATCAACAAGCCAATGTCAGAATTTATATTGTACAATTTGACATTTTTATGGTATGGCCACTTCAATAGATTATTTGGTTTTGGGATGTTTTGTTTTGTGACAGGCAGAGTCCTCTGCGTGTAAGCATCTGGGAGGTAGGAATGTGTAGCACACTCACCAAGATCTGAGACTACGACTGTTGATATTTTTTTTTTTAACCATGGTGCGGAGCACTATTTTGTCCTTCTCCCTTCAATATACAGCTGCTGCAGAAGTAGGTCCATACAAAATGTAGCTGAGCTGCCAGGGTCAAGGAACGCATGCGTTTGCACAATAATATTCCCTTTGCTCGACTTCATTTCAATTGGCACAATAGACCATACACACTAATTTCTTCGACCCCAATATGCCCACACACTTTAGGGGAAACCTTCACACCGGTCCATGAGGTTTCAGGCTTTTACGTTTTGTTCTCATGTTTTTACCTTTTTTAACTATGTGAAGACCATTGGGTGGGTTTGATTGCACACTTTGCATGAGAGGAATTTGCTATAATCCTTGCTTATGTGCCCCGGTACGAGAGAAAAATAAATTCCCTTTTTATTTTATGGGTTTGAATTGTGTGCCATGGGAGCTGTGTGATCAAGATGGCGGCACATGCGCAACGCAAGGCACAGTGTCTCCCAAGGTTCTGTATATTAGTAGTAGTTTCTCTAATAGTTGGCCCAGCCGACTGTAAATACTGGACATCGAAACACACAGCATAACAAGGTTTGCAAGGTTTGCCATCAGCTTTACCTTCCACCTGAGTACACCAACATTCCGGAGGCTTACAAAGCCACCCTCCTCCCCCAATTGGGTCAGTCTGATCACCTTTAACTGCTCATGCACCCTAAATATTTACCCATCAAACGTGTGAAACCTACAGTAAGGACAGATTGCAGCCTGAGGGGTCACTACAGCACCAGTTTCAACACACAGACTAGAGTTTGCCACTCAGGCTACCACTGACTCCCATACTGACTTATTTTCATTTGATGGTAACAAAGAAACAACGTTTCCCTTTGAAATAGCCACTGTCCATGTCGGAGCGGGGTTAATGACTCACAATCCGAAATAACGCGGAGATCCAGAGTTGGAAGTCAAAACAAAATGGCATTTATTATGCTTGAACATTCAACAAAGGTATTCCCTGTCGCAATCAATCAGAAATTAGTCCACTGCTTCTAACAGCAGACAGAGTTTATCCACGGGCCTTTGTAGGATGTTAGTTCTGGTTTTCACCAGCACGCTTCGTACGAGACCCTTTTGGTCCTGGTCCCATAAACCAGGTGTTCCTGGGTGCAGTGTCATCCACTATAACAACAAGATTGTCAGGATGGAGGTTATGCTTTGGATTAGTCCATTTGCTCCTTTGTTGCATGAGCGGAAGATATTCCCTAATCCATCTCTTCCAGAAGAGGTTGGCAAGGTATTGTGCCTGTTTCTATCTTCTTCGTAATAATCCTGGAGGAATATTTTGTTTGGTTTTCATCTGAAGTTAATGGTTTGGAGTGAGGGACTCTAGATCGTTAGGATCACTTGATGCAGTAGTTATTGGTCTGTCATTGATAATTGCCTCAACCTCACATAAAGCTGTAACGTCTCGTCCTCAAGTGTTTCTTCCCTCAATACGGAATATAGGATCTTTTTTATGAGTCTGATTAGCCTTTCCTAAACTCCACCATGGTGCGCATCAAAGAGGGGATTAAATGTCCATTTAACTCCATCCTTGAGCAAAGCATTTTCAATCCTTTTGTGATTCCTTCTGTGAATTCCTTCAGAGCTTCTTTGAGTTCCTTATGTGCACCCACAAAGTTTTCCATTATCTGTTTGAATGCTTGTTACTGTTCCTCTGCGACATATGAATCTGCGCAGGGCATTGATGCAGGAGTTTGTTTCCAAATAGCTTGCCGCTTCCAAATGGATGGCCCGATTTACCAGGCAAGTGAAGATCACTCCCCACCTTTTCACGTAAACATGACCTTGCTTCACCTCAATAGTTCAGAAGTAATTTATACCCACATGTGTAAAGGGTGGTAGATCTGGAAGGTCTGACATTTTCTGTTCTCCTACCTTTGCCTCCATGCGTCTGCAGAAAACACATTTCCTGATGATTCTCCTGGCAGAGGAGTTGGCACAAGTTAGCCAAAAACTCTGTTGTAATCTGGAGAGCATACGACTTCTCCCTTAATGTCCAACCTGCTGATGGATACGTTTTAGGATTAGTTTAGATATGTACGATTTTTTGGGTAGGATAAGTGTGTTCTTTAGCTCCATTGGCATAGCCATATTACTTAATCGTCCTCCCACCCTCAAGATGCGTTAGTCTACGATAGGGTCCAGTTTACGGATTGAGTCGTTTCTTTTGATGGCTCTCCCGTTTTCCAAAAGCGCTAGTTTCTGTTTGAAGTACTGTCTCTGTTCAAATCGAATGAGGGACCCTTCTGCCTCCTTCATATCCTCCACAGACAGATTTTCAGTGTTCGGTGTTGTCTCTGATCTTGTATTCTTCTTCTGGCTTTGAAGAAAGCCATTGTCTGAATATTGAAACTTAAAATAGAACGCTTACTGCTGCCTGTCCCATGATGAGTAGTACTCAATTAGTTTGCTGATTGGATTCTTTTCTTCTACGATTGTGCTATTTATAGAGATGTCCTCTCTTAACTTCTGGTCATCCAAATGGATTTGTCCAAGGTTTTCCATGATTTCTGGCCACTCTTTTTTCTCAAGAAATTCAGGACCCTTTAGCCATCTTGATTCCAGGAATTGTTGCATGTGTAAACAGACGACAATTCCCAGGCTCGAGCTTGCAGCTGCAACACTTGCAGCTCGAGTGGACAGGATGTTGAAAAGGGAGCTCCAGCTACAACTTGGAGACTCCATGTTCTGGACAGACAATACATCTGTGTTAAAATACATCCACAACCAAACAAAAATATTCCATACATATGTGGCCAACAGGGTTTCCGTGATCCATGACCTTTCTCAGGAGAAACAGTGGCGACATGTGAGTACCAAAGATAACCCAGCTGATGATGCCTCACGAGGGTTAAGCGGAGTAACTCTATATTTTCCCAGAACAAATGCACCACGAACCTTCTTCATACTGTTGGTGAGCCTGAGGTAACTTACAGTGCCATAACCAAGCTCACTCGCATCACAAAAGTGATGCATCTCTGCTGCTCTAACCTGGCCGAGGTTTTCAGGCTTCATACATCGTTCAACTTGAAATGTATACAGTTGATCCAACTCAGTGATCCATGTCCTCCATAGCTTGGAGAATCCCTCAGGGATGATTTGATCCCAACCCAATTTTGCCTTGCTTAGCTCTTGGAGGATTTGCTTGGCCTTTAGAATGAATAAACTAAGGAAACCCAATGGATCTTAAACTGAGCTTACAATGGAAAGGATGCCTCTCCTAGTAGGGGGTTTGCTCTTGATAGTGTCTCGGAACGTGAATACGTCACCTTCAATATTCCACTGGATCCCAAGCGCCATCTCGAGAGGTAACTTTTCCCTATCCAAGTCTAGTTCTTTAATCAGTTGTGCTCTATGCTCCTCGGGGATGGACGCTTTTACTTCCCGGCGATTACTGACACTCTTGGTCAATGTGAAGCCTCCCTGAGATTAGTCTTATTGCTTGCTCTACTGTTGGCATGGACTTGAGGCAGTCATCAACATAGAAGTTACATTTGATTGTATCGGTTACACCCTCCTCATACTTCTTGGTGTTGTCATCTGCAGTTCGTCGTAGAGCAAAGTTGGCATTACTGGGAGATAGACCTTCATTCTATACACGTCCAAGGGTCTACTGGTGTCGCCATCTGGCCACCATAAGAATCTCAACAGGTCCCTGTTCTTTCCTGGACCTGTATTTGGTGCTTTGGTGATATCTCCCATAATAGCAATTTGTTCCTTCCGGAACCTGAGCAGAACACCAATGAGGGTCTTTGTCGAGTCAGAGCCTTGGAGAAGTTCTTAGTTAAGAGATGTGCCTTTATAAGTTGCTGTACAGTCAAACACTACTCTGAGCTTGCTTTTTTGTTTATGGTAGACACCGTGATTTGGCACGTGATGTGGTTGAGCTGTTCTTGCGGCACTTCGCGTAACTAAAGCGTAGATCTAATTTTTCCTGAACTTCTTGAGCAGGTTCATGGCCCGCTGCACTGCCATATTGTGATTGTCTGGCATGACTACATCTTTGTTACGAAGAGGTAAGGGTAAATGATATTGACCATCATGGAAAATTACTGAGCTTGATGCAATTTCCATGAACCTCTTATCCTCAACTGACATCTCAGTCTTCTCTTCATACCTTTTTTCAGAGAAGTCTGAGTTGTATGACCAATTGAGAAATGGTCCAATTCTCTTTTCTATTAGCAGATGTCGCAAGGGCTCCCGTATCCGAGCCTTCTGTTATTTAGAAGAAAATAAATCTTTAAAGTGTATAATTATATTAATCGGTAGTATTCAATGAAAATGTAGAAAGGTCCAGTTAGACCAAATTACTTCAAGCAAAGGTCCGGAACATCTTATTTGTGTTATGATTCAGTGCCATACATATTGAAGTAGTCTAGTAGTTGTATGTAGAAATACAGTGCAGTGAGAACATAACTGTAGTAGATGAACAAGGCGCAGTGTCGCTTTACACAATACATGGCCAATAAACCGGACACATTTGGCATTCAATTCTGAATAGCCGTTCAACATAATACATGTTGAACGCACAACGCAATTTATGGAGAAATGAACGTAGTGGACAATGTGGTTATGCGACTGCGTAAAGGAGATGTAAAGTCAGCGTTCAATGTTCAGGGAACAAAAATTGTGAGGTCTGCCAGACATGTTAGCGACTTGAATTAAGACCAAATCTTTCTCCTTGACATTGCCAGTTCAGTTGCCAAATATGTTATATTATGCTTGGTATTCTCAGCGACTTTTGTTCCATGTTTTTATGTTTGTTTCCAGTGCAGTGAGAACATAACTGTAAATTAATAACTTTTCCCCATCAAGGCATGGTGTTGCGTTACACAATAAATGGCCAATAAACCGGACACATTTGGCATTAAATTCTGGATAGCCGCAAACAAGATATATGTTGAACGCACAACCCTATTTATGGAAATATGAATGTAGGCTGGCTGGTCAGCGGTTAGCGGACAATATTGTTATGCAATTGTAAAGTCGGCGTTCAATGTTCAGGGAACCAAACGTGTGAGCTCTGCCAGGCATGTTAGCGATTTGACTTGAGACCAAATTTCCTGATTCGCGATGCGGTCTTAGGTCGGGGACGGGTGCATTCTTTACTAGCTCAAGCAAAGAAACAAAAAAAACCTGAGCACAATGCAATTCCCTAAGACTAACCTATTAGAGTATCCACTAATTACACACACCCATTCGATTGCTCATTTTTATATCAGGTGATTTTACATGAATGTTTCAAACATTGTAATTTTAATAGCTCCTCCTTGTCCTGCCTATTGTGTAGTAGGGAGATTATTGAAAATGAAGCTTAAGATATTATGTAAAACCTATTCTATAGATTTTATAATGCATTATTTTCTCAGCCACTTTTTAATGTCCAACATAATAATAATAATAATACATATAGCTGGAAGCAGCAATTTGGGTTTACTCCAAATTTAGGTGGGGGGTGGGAGCATTCTTTACTATTTGAAACAAAGAAACACTGAACACAATGCAATTCCCTAAGACTAACCTATTAGAGTATCCACAAATTACACACACCCATTTGATTGCTCATTTTCATATCAGGTGAATTTCCAAAGATATTTCAAACATTGTAATTTTAATAGCTCCTCCTTGTCCTGCCTATGGTGTAGTAGGGAGATGATTGAGCTATTATGTAAAACGCATTATATAGATTTTATAATGCGTTATTTTCTCCGCCACATTTTAGTGTACAATTTTATAATAACACATATACTCCAAAAAATGAGGACAATTGGAAAATTGCGGAAGGAGAAAAGGACATTTTAAGTTGTTGCAGACAGGAGGAATCAAACCATGGACCCTGGGTTTCAGTACACTCAAACCACTGCACCACTGGAAAGTTATTGACACAACCATTTCGGAATGTTTGGTATTTACCTCATGCAAAATATACAAGAAAGAGGTTTAGAATTATGTTCTTACTTTGTTCTTGTAAATGTCACTTGTTTTATATAGTGACATTTGGTTTTTGTGAGCAGGTCAATTTATTGTGAAATTTAGAATGTAACACGGACATTGGCCATAGATTGACAGTAAGGTGAAGGCGCAAGACAATCTCCTTGACATCACCAGTTCAGTTGCCAAAGTCATTTTTACTTTATATTTCCTTCGTTGCTATTTGTATTATTCCAGCAATACAAACTGCAATATTATATTGTATAAAACCAAGCCAGACCGGCGTCTTTACACATTGTAGTTACTGCAATCGTTACACCCTAACCTCGAAATCAGAGCAAAACTGAATCAGAACACTTTGACACAAGATAACAGACACCCAAAAGTATCGGCCTCGACTTTGGATCCGTACAAGATGCGCCATCTAGCGACCATTACGTGTCAGTAAATACGTCCCTGTCTGTAGACTCATGGGCAAATTTTGCTCAAACGGCGCTTTAGGGGGTTAACAATGGCTCGGTGCTTCTAGTGTTAATTATACGCCACGGTTCCATCGCCTTAGGAACATTGATTCTATTAGAAGTTCGATGTCTGCATCGTTTTTACTTAACTGAATTCTGTTGAGGTGTGGCCACCTTTTCAGATCGCTTTGGGTAGGTACAGTGGGGCAACATTTTTTTTTAGTCAGCCACCAATTGTGCAAGTTCTCCCACTGAAAAAGATGAGAGAGGCCTCATCACAGGTACACTTCAACACTATGACAGATAAAATTAGAAACAAATCCAGATCTGGGGCTCTATGCAAGATCTCACCCCGTGGGGTCCAAATGATCACAAGAACAGTGAGCAAAAATCCCAGAACCACATGGGGGGCCTAGTGAATGACCTGCAGAGAGCTGGGACCAAAGTAACAAAGCCTACCATCAGTAACACACTACAACGCCAGGGACTCAAATCCTGCAGTGCCAGACATGTCCCCCTGCTGAAGCCAGTACATGTCCAGGCCCGTCTGAAGTTCGCTAGAGAGCATTTGGATGATCCAGAAGAAGATTGGGAGAATGTCATATGGTCAGATGAACCAAAATATAACTTTTTGGTAAAAACTCAACTTGTCGTGTTTGGAGGACAAAGAATGCTGAGTTGCATCCAAAGAACACCATACCTACTGTGAAGCATGGGGGTGGAAACATCATGCTTTGGGGCTGTTTTTCTGCAAAGGGACCAGGACGACGATCCGTGTAAAGGACAGAATGAATGGGGCCATATATCGTGAGATTTTGAGTGAAAACCTCCTTCCATCAGCTAGGGCATTGAAGATGAAACGTGGCTGGGTCTTTCAGCATGACAATGATCTCAAACACACTGCCCGGGCAGCGAAGGAGTGGCTTCGTAAGAAGCATTTCAGGGTCCTTTAGCATTTAGCCATGTCATTAGGTTCTCCGTGCAGAATGTCGCTGTGCTGCCGGGATCCAGAAACGCATTTGTTAAGATTAACTTATTTGCCTTTGCCACCTTGATTCGGACTGGTACAATCGCCAATGTGTAATCCTTACTGGGCCCAGTCACATCACCAGTCAAAACAAGCGCACTCCTGACTGATGTGTCCTTAGTTTCCATGAGAATGATCTTTTGTTGAGGTTCCAGGTTTGAGGTCTCCATACCCTCAATGTGTAGCACAGTCGGGTGCATCTTTTGACACATCTGCTTCTGTTTACAGTCTTCGCTTAGATCCTTGCATCCAAAGCAATGTCCTTTCACTTTAAGAAACTTGATTTTTGACATGTGGATGAGTTTTAAACTGTGGGCAGTCAGTCAGTGCATGTTCGCCTCGACAGTTCCCACATGAGACAGTGAGAGCACCCTGAGTGCTGCGTTGTTGTGGTTTCTGCTGTTGTTTGAATAAATGACTTGAAGAGTTACCATTAGCTACATCTGCTACTGTAATGGCAAAACAACTTCCACTGCTTTTTTGTGGTTTTGACTGCTGGATAAGATGTGTGCCCATGTGCAGGCAGCTGCGAACAAGGTCCCTGGGCTGGCCAGAGGTACACTGCTCAAGAAAGTAAAGTCTGTCCTGACTACTATGGGTCTTATCCTCAACCAAGTATTCATCAGAGCGGATAAATGATTGATATGTGGCGGCGCAGTCCCATATGCCCGGGGCACATTGTCCTTGGCGGCCCGTGGGGCAGACAACTGGGGACTGGCCCTCGGGGCAGACAACTGGGGACTGGCCCTCGGGGCAGGCAGCGGGACGCTGGCCCTCGGGGGCAGGCAGCGGGACGCTGGCCCTCGGGGGCAGGCAGCGGGACGCTGGCCCTCGGGGGCAGGCAGCGGGACGCTGGCCCTCGGGGGCAGGCAGCGGGACGCTGGCCCTCGGGGGCAGGCAGCGGGACGCTGGCCCTCGGGCTCAGGGAGCGGGACGCTGGCCCTCGGGCTCAGGGAGCGGGACGCTGGCCCTCGGGCTCAGGGAGCGGGACGCTGGCCCTCGGGCTCAGGGAGCGGGACGCTGGCCCTCGGGCTCAGGGAGCGGGACGCTGGCCCTCGGGCTCAGGGAGCGGGACGCTGGCCCTCGGGCTCAGGGAGCCGGGACGAAGTCGCGTCGTGGGGCTGGAGCCGGGTCGAAGGCGCGTCGTGGGGCTGGTGGCTAGGAGGGAATTTAACGATTCCTTTGCCTCTGCAGCAAACCCTTGGCCGTGGCTCGTAGTCATTGTTATTTGTAGAACACTTTAGCGCGGTGCGCTTCCAATATAGTATAGTATTTTAAGAGCTGCGTCCCTCTGTATGCAGCTATGCGCAAATGAATTATATTGAAACAACCGCTCTTTATTTAACACCTATGTATTCTTAGTTCTTCCAGTACTTCGATATTATTCACAGCACTTTTATAATGATATTGATTATGTCACATCAAACATTCAATCAAACACACAGTTCAGCTCATTTAGCTCAGTTTAGCTCGCAGACGTGTCTTCTGCACATGGCAGGGTGAACGCACGCAAAGCAGCTGGTCCTGATGGTGTTCCTGGGCGTGTGCTTAGCTCATGTGCTGGGCAGCTGGCTGGGGTCTTCATGGACATCTTCAACCTGTCACTGTCCCAAGTGGTTGTCCCCACATGCTTTAAGGCCACAACCATTGTGCCAGTGCCAAAGCTGTCGACTGCGTCAAGCCTAAATTACTTTCGACCTGTCACACTAACCCCCCACGATCAGTTATTTGAAAGACTGGTCTTGGCTCATTTTAAGGCCTGCCTCCTTCCAACTGTGGACCCACTCAGTATGCCTACCGCCCAAATAGGTCTACTGAGGACACCATCTCCACTACTCTTTACTCTGCCCTGACCCACCTGGACAAAACCAACTCAACACAGCTCCAACACCATTGTCAAGTTTGCGGACGACACCACGGTGGTTGGCCTGATCAGCGACAACAATGAGTCAGCCTACAGAGAGGAGGTAAAGTACCTTGTGGCTTGGTGCGCAGACAACAACCTGGCCCTCAACACCAAGAAGACTAAAGAACTGATTGTGGATTACAGGAAGTCTAAAGGTTGCATCCATGCCCCAGTCCTCATCGATGGGACCACGGTGGAACATGTGGCCAGCTTCAAATTCCTGGGTGTCCACATATCCGAGGACCTCTCCTGGTTTTTCAACACCTTAAGCCTGGTAAAAAAAGGCGCAGCAGCGGCTGTAGTTTTAAAGGAAGTTGAAGAAGGCCCACCTATCTACAAACTTCCTGGTAAACTTTTACCGCCGCACAGTCGAGAGCATCCTGACTAACTGTGCCACAGTTTGGTACAACGGGTGCTCTGCCGGAACTCCTTGCAGCGGGTGGTGAAAACTGCCCAGCGCATCATTGGTGTCCAGCTCCCCGCCATCAAAGACTTCCAGCACAAGCGCTGTCTGCGGAGAGCTCGTGGCATCATCAGGGACCCCTCACACCTAAGTCACAAACTGTTCGCCCCCCTGCCATCTGGCAAGCGGTACCGGTCTCTTCATTCTCGCACCAGCCGGCTTAGGAACAGTTTCTTCCCAGCTACTGTTACCCTACTGAACTCTGTGTCTCGACGATAGGCTCCCTCCTGGTCTGCACATGCTACCTCATCATTATTGCCATTTGCACAATGTATACTGTCTGTACATCTTATTGTATATTTACTCCTGGACATCTCATCTGACCATTGCACTAATGCATTCCATTTGCACAACTGCACATCTGCACTTTGTACATTGCTTATTGCACATTACTTAACCATGCTATTTGCACATCTATACACTGTACATCAATCAATCAATCAAATGTATTTATAAAGCCTTTTTACAACAGCAGTTGTCACAAAGTGCTTTTACAAAAACACCCAGCCTAAAACCCCAGTGAGCACGCAACAACAGGATTGAAGCACAGTGGCTAGGAAAAACTCCCTATGGGGGCCGGATTGTAGGTAGAAACCTAGAGAGGAACCAGGCTCAAAGGGGTGGCCATACATCTTGTGGCTGTGCAGGGTGATGTTTAAGAATACTGCTAATAATTAATACATTCACATGAGCTGTGTCCAGAGTCTAAAATGCCTGATCTAGGTGACAAGCATGATCAGATTGGCAGGACAGGAACAGTCCAGGGTGGGTTGATTAGGGGTTCAGCCTGGCGGCAGCCGTAATCATCAGGATCATCTAGGTTGGGAGGGGGAGTCAGCAGAGTGGCAGCTGGAATTTTCAGCTATCTGCTTGTTCTGCAGCAAAACCAGGAGGGCTCGGGACAAGGTCTTCTGGGCCTGGTACTCCACAGGTGTAGGCCGAGACTTCACGTCCTAAGTTGAACCGCAACATTGCTTATTGCGCATTACTTAACCATGCCATTTGCACACTGTGCTTCATTTATAGGCCCATACACTGGAGCACCAGTACATTGACACACTGCCCCTCACAACATTTGTTCACTGCTCTTTTTTGCACTTCTAGTTGGATACTAACTGCATTTCGTTGTTCTGTGCTTGTACTGTTCAATTACAATAAAGTTTAATCTAAATCTAATTTGTTGCGGTTACCTGTTACCGCAAATTATCCTTTGACTGTCACTGTACTGTTGTTCCGATTGGCCGTTCCACAATGTGTTCGATGTGGTGTTATCCGTAAAAGCCTTGGAGTTTTTTTTAACTTGTTTTAGTGGCTTATTTTCATTTGATGGTAACAAAGAAAAAACGCTTCCCTTCGAAATAGCCACTGTCCATGTCGGAGCAGGGTTAATGACTCACAATCCGAAATAACGCAAAGATCCAGAGTTAGAAGTCAAAACAAAATGGCATTTATTATGCTTCAACATTCAACAAAGGTATTCCCTGTCGCTATCAAATAGAAAAAATATACAAATCACAATTACTTCCTTTAGTATGCAATAGTTTGTGCTTGTTCGTTTCTATTCCTGTTTGAGTTTCTGTTTGCGGTTGTTTGCGGTCAAAAAACTGTTCCGCTACCCAATCTTACTAGGATTCTCTTGCCCAGATGCTGCAATTTTCCCTAATTATATAGGCACCTCCCGTGGCTAATGTAGAATTCACCTTAAACCGGTAAACATACATTAACGTTCTGATTCACAAACGATTGCATACTAATCCAAGCAATAATTCATGTTCTCTCTATACGTTTTAATCTTTTTCAGGGCTAATCAATATAAAGTTAAGTATGGCTCCAACACATACTGACATTGAGACATATGCATCCTTTGTCCTAGAATACATCAACAATGTCACCACCCATAACCAAATAAAGACCTTGGGTGAACAAAGGGGTCCGACTGCTGCTAAAGGCACGCAATGCTGCTTTCAGATCCAGAGATAAGGAGGCTTACAACTCATCCAGGGCTAACCTGAAAAGGGGCATCAAGATGGCCAAACACTCCCACAAACTGAGGATTGAGGAGCATTTCCACAACAACTCTGACCCTCAATACATGTTTCTTTAAACTCTTCCAACAGAGCCAGATATTTTAACATGTTCTCCTGCACCTCATCTTGGTTCATATTTTGTCCGCGTGTTAGCAGTCCAAGCTTGGCCTTTCTGGATAAGTGCACTTTAATAACATGTTCCCCTATTTTTACCTTTTCATCCAAATCCAACAGGTGGTTAAAATCATCCTTAAGAGTTGAGCTATCCGCTGCTCTACTAGCCATTTTGGACCAACTAAATGTAACTTTTAGCCAATATAAAATGTTTAGCACGATATAGGACTGCATCAATTGTGTATTTAATTAATTCCAATTCCGGGCGGAATTGCAGGTCCGTGGTGGCATGCTTATTATTTCCTTTACCAGCGTCACCCCAAAAAATTGAGAAGTTGTACAAATTCAATTTTAATCCAGATTTTCAAAAGCTCAAGGTTCCAATGATCCTTAGAAACTTTACATACCGCTCAATTGCATTGTTGCAGGACGCGCCACGTTCAGTGTTCCATTTTCCTTCGTTGAGGCTTTTAAAACAATCAACAGACACTCCACTTATCCATCCAAAGTGAGTCTTTAGAGTAATTTAGTTACTACATTATTACAGTTATTACATGTCCGTAATCTTGGAGTAATCTTTGATCAATCTCTCTCATTCGAGCCCCACTTCAAATCTATCACCAAGTCAGCCTTCTTTCACCTCCGAAACATCTCCCGCCTCCGTCCATCTCTCACTGATCTGGTTGCCGAGATCCTAATACATGCATTTGTAACTTCACGTCTGGATTACTGCAATGGAGTCCTGTTGGGTGTGTCAGGCAAAGCCTTGGCAAGGCTTCAACATGTTCAAAACTCTGCTGCTAGAGTCCTCACGCGAACCAAACCCTGGGAACACATTACTCCTATGCTCCAAAACCTTAATTGGCTCCCAATCAAGTGTCGTATACACTATAAGATCCTTCTTCTTACTTTCAAGGCCCTCCATGGCCATGCCCCCTCTTACCTCTCCAAACTCATTCAATTACGAACCACTTCTCGTTGTCTCCGCTCCTCCTACACTGGACTCCTCACTGTCCCAAAGACTAGACTTTATACAATGGGGGATCGGGCTTTCAGTGCTGCTGCCCCTAAATTGTGGAACTCTCGCCCTTCAGCAACATGCAAAAATGGCTGTGTGTGGAGTTATTGTGAGGGGACAGCAAATTTACACTCATACAAGCTGTATACTCACTACTTTACATTGTAACAAAGTGTCATGTCTTCAGTGTTGTCACATGAAAAGATAATCAAATATTTACATAAATGTGAGGGGTGTACTCACTTTTGTGAGATACTGTATACTTCAGCATAACCAAATGACATGAAATGTTGTAAGTAAGGATCAACAAACTTTGTATATTTTTACTGCACTCAGCAAGGATGTGTTAGGTTGGTACAACACTATTTATTTATTGTTCACCTCGTTTCCAGCGGCACCATCTCACTTGACCTGGGCATGATGCATCTTTTCATTCTGGATAAATTCTCAATAGTTATCACCTTCTTGATATGAGACTATCTGTTTATATGGCATAATATATCAGTTCTGACCTGGTGGCTACGCTCCAGCTCATGTCAGCACACCTTGCACCAAAAGTGAAATGGTGTGTTCCCAGCATGCATGAAGTGCCACTCTGTACTCCATGTGCTCTTGAATTTACAGCTGTATGTAGCAGCCCCAGTATCCTTTGTCTTTGAGGACTGTTTCTGCTCATTCAGTAGACAACAAATTGCAAACTAAGTCTAATACTTCATTTCTGTCATGGTTTTCAAAAAGATTACTTTTACTCACTTCCTCCAAGTCACCTGTGCCTGCCCTGCTGTGTTCACCTTCTTTGTGTTCCCTGCATGATCTGGTGGGGAATAATCTCCTCCCAGTCACCTGTGCTCTCCCCTTCTCCAGCTTCCTTCTCCCCTTCTGTTTACTGAGTTGACAAGTGTCAACATGAGATTATTTGGGAAAACTATTGCATGCTGTTCATATTTGAACATTATGAGTCTACATGATTACACGATAGATATCTCTGGTGAATATAGGCTGTTGCTTTCTATGTCGATTCTTTCTCATTACCTTCATGTCTCCTCAGCCATCATCTGTGACGGTCTGTTCAGCTTTCTCCTTTTCCCCCACCCCCCCACTCTTTTGTGATTTTCCAAATAAAAGCATTATATTGCCATTTCTTTTCATTGTTTAACTTTATTCTACAATCATTTCTGCCTTGTTGCATAAAAGACAAGGATCAGGTAATGCTTGAATAAAAAAATCTAAATTCTACCATGTTACAAAACTAAGATATTAATTACCAATAGGCTTTGTTACTACCGGCTCTCTTTCTATTGCTATGGTCTATCACTAAATATACATAATATGGGTCGTCTATAGCCATCACAAAGTGTGTGATCACTCTCCAAATAGCCTAGAGAGGATGGGGGTGGTATGAGCGAGAGTTCACCCAAACCTTTGCTTGGTAAACTGACACATTATTGTAATAGGCTTACTAGCAACATATCATTACTTGTACTACTTGTACAATTAAATATTGCCTAATTTTCTACTTCTTTTGACTGACCACGAAAAGACTGCGCCCTCTGATGTGAAGATTGAAGAGAAATTACAGTTTTAAAAGTGAGCACCTCCGAGTTTAAATCCAGGTGACAAGAATATCACAAGCAAGTAATAAGTTGTTGCGCCACGTCCAAGTGCGGACCCCCCTGCTCGCACAGTTTGTCGGAAACAAGACACTGTACTGAGAACTTATGGATGTATAATTTATTATCCATCCAAGTACAGTGGTGTGGTGGGGGGCATGATTTGGGGTGAGATTTGCATTGGTAGTGCGAGTCTCACATCAGATGAGACAAGTCATGGGAATTTGGATAAAAGGTATTTATTTAACTAAAAAGTAAGACTAGGAATCAATTTTTTAACATAAAATAATCACACAATTTCTGTGATTAATCGCGATTAATAATTTTTTTTACGTGTGGTTGAATCACTAAAATAAAGCAATAAACACAATGAAGTATATTTTAAATAGACATATTGTGAACTGTAAACAAAAATGCAGAGTAGTCATCCCCATCCATTATTTGTAGGAACATTATGAACAAGAAAGCTTTAAGGGCCCAATTCCTAAATCGTAAGTCCTGAACCCTCAAAGACTTAATTGACCTCACCTGGTAAGTAGCAGTGGTGTTTTTATAGGTAAAAAATTGGTCTTAGATCTCTTTATAGCGAGACCTTCTTGTGTAATTGATATCTCTATATATGGCATCAAATCATGTGATATACATGGACCACAGTAACACTAAGCATTGCTTGTTAATTTTTTCATTGTACGTACATTGCATTGTGAGAGAAAGGGTGGCCCCACGCCTATTCTTGCGTACTACTGCAAACACGAAAAGGGAGAACGCAGTGTGAAGCAGCAAGGTACACCAATGAACATGAAATAAAATCCCCACACAAATATGCAATAGAGCAAGATGCTATATTCATAGATAATAAATTATAGGAAGTACTTTTCCAAAATTAAAATAAACATAATTGTTGCAGTTCTTTCAGTTGCCAACTTATGACCAGACGACACTGGACCAAATCTAATGAAAGCATATTTGGAATTTACAAACTACACACATAGTTCTGGCTTTATGTACCATCAGTGAACTTTGTGTTAACCATTTTTCTAAACATGCTGATGTCAGACATTTTAAGATTGAACGTAAACATCTATTTATTGAGTTAAGCATGCACTTTTACCACGTTTGAATGCATTTTTTCATACAATAGAATTTTTTACTTAAATACGTGTAAATATTTGTTGTTAACCTTGCTTTTATTTATTGTGTTAAAAAATATTTCGGTTAAGTTTTTCATTTCTTACGTTCAATACATTTGAGCTTTGACTGGGTCTTCGGTAATCTTGTTCTTCATTTGTCTTTTCTGTAGTCATCTTACTGTAATTTATAAATGTAATAGATGCTTTTACATTCGGAATAGGATTACTGTTTGCAATAGTGGACATATTCAGCATTTGATATCACAAAGATTAACGCATTAACTCCCCCGGCCCTGCAAAAAAATTACAAACAAAGGAAACTAGTTGGATGTGATAATAACAGGTAAGTAGTGTATGGAGTGGATGTGTGATGACTGCATGGTAGGGTGTTGTAATATGCAAAACCTGCCTCATAGAATAATAAAACATGCTTCCGAAAAAATAGCCAGTTTGTGAGAGGCCCAGCTTTGAAATGTTTCTGGCACTGGTCACAGGTGTGCCTCCCCCCGCCTGCTATTCTGCAACTGAAACAAACAGACACAGGAACAGCAGACAGGGAGAGGAGACCTTACACTAAGTTCATCATTAGCAGTAACATCACCAAATGGCACTGCTGCTATCAGTTCTGCAAGGCCTGGACTTTGTTCTTGAACTCCACAAGCTCCTGGCTGCTGTCACCCTCTTTTCTTAGTAGGTGGGAATTGATCAGACTGAAGGTGATTGGGTTGTGTTTGAGATCGAGACCTCTTTTCGGCAGGCATAATGGTAGTGGAACACTTGAGTGCGCCCAAGACTGGCGCAATATCTTCCATAAGCTGCCAGTACTCATCCTTCAGTTCCAAAACTCTGGCATCTTGGAGTGTGGTCACTGTGCAATACGACAGCACAGCTGTAACTGCTCAGCACTGCCCCAGCAATCTTTCAAACATCTTGTTTTGCGGGACTGTATTAGCCGGTAAGCTGGTAGTTTAATTTGTTGCAGCTTTCTCTCTAGTGCTTTAGTTGCAACAGTGCTATGATTTAAGTGGCTTACAAGCTTCCCAGCTGCAGCAATGACCCAGTGCACACAGCTGGCAAATCCTTCATTAATGGCTGTTCTGGACCCTTTTGTCCCTTAATGTGATCTATGATTAATGGACTTTACATTATACCTTTATTTTGAAACAGGAAGTTCTAAACAGGAAGTTGAAAGCAGGAAGCATTGTTATCCATTAGGT
>JACXGK010002302.1:0-49920 GCA_016801125.1 Novumbra hubbsi | reverse complement strand
CTCCCCAACCCTTACACCTCCCTAACCCTTACACCTCCCTAACCCTTACACCTCCCTAACCCTTACACCTCCCCAACCCTTACACCTCCCCAATACAACACATGATAATGTACTTGCCATTGCTTGGCAGGCAGGATAACGGTACAGAAGAGATATGAAGGTATGTGTGATATGTTACTCTGTGAATAGTAACCAGTGTAGACCTCCAACGATCAATGATATCATTCATGTAGACCTCACATGTTAGGCCATACCTCCCAATCAGATTAATTAATGAAGCTATAGCACAGAATATGGCAATAATAAATCTTGTTAAAAAACCCATGTTGAACAAATCAGCCAAATTCCATTCTTAACATATTTACTAAACTCTATCGCAGTCTTGTTCGATGTGATTAATGCTATGGTCCATTATTTTCACAGGTCCTAGAACAGAAGTTCCCACCCCCCACCAACTCTTCCCTCCTTCACTCTGCTGCATTGTCCATCCTATGTGTTTACCAGTCAATGGATCACCTTCCATTTTCTCTTTTCTGTGATTAACCAAGGCTCTCCTTTTATTCTCCCCCAGGGCCTGATGACTCAAAATGGAAGGCTGGTAAAACATTAACTGAGCCTGGTTGAGATGACGCTGATGGAGTGAGCCTGGAGGGTGATGCGACTGTTCTCTACGATTGTTCCTCTTCCTGTAACTGCACCAGATCACTGTGGGGGTCCAAATAAGCATTTGTCAGAGTGTGTCCATGGCTACGAACAGGGAGGACCTGATGCTCAAAAAGCACTCCTACTCTGAGGACATTTTGTAAATACTATTCCAGAAAAGCATTTAAATGTTATTGGTTTCATTCCATATACTTTGTGCAGCTGATTAAACCTGCCTGGAGTGATTGGAATTTCACTGTTTCATTTGTTCAAATGTGGTAACTCAAACAAGCACTGCTTAAATATATGGAATAATTTTGTTATATAAAACCTTATGTATTTGCATTAATATATTAGCCATATCAAAGCATCCCTTATCTATAAACAAAATTCCCAGAATGCTAAATGGAAGGAAAAAAACAAATATACTATTAATTGGTACATTTTCTGTGAGGTCACGATTTCATTTATCTTTCATATGGTGTAAACTGCGATATAAAACAAAGACATGTCATTAAGGCCCCATTCAGATGAAACCCAATCACATTCAGCCTCTTTAGTCGCTGACTGATATCTTCACATCATACCACAGGCCCTACCGTGAGACTGCCATACTCACCCGCTTTACACACAGAAATGTACTGAACACAAAAGAAAATACCCAAATCTGACAAAAAAGGTAACATTTCTGAATCTAAAACCAACCAAAACCGCCCTCCAAAAGAACCCACAAAGCTCTGCTACGTTCCAGGAGTGTGAAAGAGAACGAGCGATGGCTGGCAATGAAAGCCAATGAAAGGAGGGCCATTTGCTAAGCTATCATTCATGAGCGAGGGTCCCATGCCTGCACAAGCTTGCTCCCAGCTACACACACTTGTTGCCATTGTGACACACTGGCAGGGAGAAGCCTCTGTGGTCCCAGGGATCAATTCAAATCCTGACAACACCATACTAAACCAAAACCCCCAAGAACCCCCCCTCTCCCCATCTGTCAAGGGGCCTCCAAGGCACATTGTGTGTGTATGTGCGCATGTGTGCGTGTGTGTGGGAGGAAAAGGAGGTGTGTGAGAGGAGGTTAATCAAGATTTGGTGAGTGAGAGAGAATGAGGAGGAGCGAGAGAGAGTGTGTGTGTGTGTGTGTGAGGGGAGGAGCTGGTCATTATGCTGATTTTCCTGTTTTCTTTTCAATGCCATTAGAAGAATACATTCTGTTAGGTTCCTTTCTTTTGGGTTAGGCAGTCCCTGTCACCTATGTGGCCCGTTTTCATGCTACAGCAAGGGTGGTCACAGGGGGACTGGAATCTGGGAAGACGGCTTGCTGATAAGAGAGAAAGAAATTGAGAGAGACAGACTGGGAGGGAAAGAGAGAGTCTCGCGGTTCCTTATAAACGATGAGAATACCACCGGGTCGCCTCCCAGGCAGAGCCAAGCTTGACCTGGCGGCCTGGTTTTGTCCGGCCTGTTGTGACGCTACTAACAAGACCTGTTCTCACACAGACCCCCCCCCCACCCCACCCCCTCTGGAGACACGTAAACGTTAGGTTTTCACATCGCTGCTGCTTTCTCATCAAGCGGCTTTACACGCATCTACGCACACCTGCACAACCGCTACCACACACACACACACTCACACCATTGGGCGCTGTGGCATTGAGGGCGCATAAAAGAGTGACAAAGCCGCACAACTATTTGTTCTACTTTTAATTAGGGAATTTCAGTCCCTTTCAACCCCGTCCATGCGGCAGACCATGTCAAAGCAACAACCACTGTTCAGCTCCCATCCCAGTGAACCCGAAACAACCTGAGCTCTCTTCTCTGCCAATACAGCCTTGGATTTGAGTTCATGTTGGCTCTAGGCCACAATAGGACAAGTACTGACCCCCGACCTTTGCAGCAGCACATTCTCTTCCAGGGGTTAGGGGCTGGGGAGGATGTGGGTAAACTTCAGTGAACTACAGAATGAAGCACATTTGTTAAAAGGGGGTATGTTTTCTCTCAGGATTTTTGGTATTTAAAGTTCAATTGGAAGATGATTCTAATTGGGAAAGGTTGGAGCGTGGGGTTCAAATAGCAGCAAACCAGCTGAAACACACAATGACTATCAGTGGAGGAGCAGGAGACTCAATAGATGAAAAGGTGCTGGTTCAGGTATGTTGCTAATTATGGCTACAAAAGTGTGATATGTATCAAAAGAAGCACTTGAAACCCTCACACTGCACACTGATTTATTTGAGATCTAAAAATGAACAACATATTAAGTTGTCAAAATGGGGTTAATGGGTTACCCCTAGGATGAATAACTAACTATCAATTAATTCAATTAAGTCTTTTTAATATACCGGCATCATAAACATTTGCATTTCAACAAATTTTTGCTATTTGAACATGCATAGTAGGCGAGACCCAACTCTTTCCAGTGTGATGAGTTATTGGTGCAGTCCATTCGTTCATTATCACTAACAAAACATTCCTAGATAACAAATTAATAAATAGTTAAACACCATTTTAACCTGACTGAAGATTACAAAGAATAAAAGATAGCAAATATTTGCTTTTCTTTTCAATATATTGTTTTGGATTTTTGGTGTATCAGCAGTGTTCATGGGCTATCAAAGTTATTTGAAGCTCTTAGTGAGACATATTATAATGATAAAACCAGAGTTTTTTGTAATTGCGGTCAAATGGTTAAGCCATTTGAAAACTCTTGATTAACTCCTTGGATAGGATAAAAACCATGTCAAACCGCAGTCACATTGGATTCATTTTAGTTTAGGACTTGATTAATGTGCCCTCGAAAAATTAGACCTCTTGTTTATCGTCCCTCATCTGATGTTGGGCCTTGGATTATCTGATGAATAATGGAGTTGGAAGAGATGGAGTGCTTCTGTTCATGGCGTTTCTCCTTAAAAAAGTAACATTGGCTCATCTCTTCTAGCCTGAGCACTCTTGTTGGTTTTTGGTTTAGGATGTAAAGTTTAATCTTTGGTTTCTTTGACTACTCCTAAAAAAAGTGAAATAAAAATAAGTTACTGGTTAGTTTGCTTATGCAAAAAGTGAGAAAGCATCATGTCTGAATAGTACATTTAATAATTAATAGGGCTGGACTGGAGTCTGGAGACAGGTCTGCATTGGAGTCTTGGTCTATGCAATGGTATGTCAAATTACGATTTGCTGAAATGTTTATTGAGTAATTGCAGTTATTACTGTTGGATTTAAAATGTATAGGCACAAGTTTGAATACAGTGTCTAGGTACAAGTTTGAATACAAAATATGTTTAAACGCATTTACATCTCACGAACAAATAGGTTAAAAATACAAGTAGGCTCATCTCTGCCTCAACTCTAGAACAGCAATACCAGGCACAGACCGACCGGGAGGAAGACGTTGTACAAATGCAGCCTACCGTTGAAAAGGCTGAATAATCTGCAATATACTGCTAATCGCTAATATTTAGGTATGGAGCTACTACGTTAATATCGAAGAGTTTTCTTTGGGTCTGTCCATTATAGTGTGTATTGTGAGTGACAAATGCTGCGTGCCTATCGGCATGTGTGCGCGTGACGCCCATGAAGTACTTTTTGTGAAACTGATTTAGTACGTCACCCACAGAGCCTATAGCAACACCTGTAACAGGGACGGAGATTTGTACACGAGACCAAACATGAAGTGGTCTAAAACACCGTCCTTTGTCCCTCATATTAATACTCATATTAGGGTGTATGTATTTGATCAAAAATAGGTGATTGAAAAGTGTCGTGCCGAATAATGCGTAACCACGTTTTCGATCTGGTCTGCCAATTTCCATTTAACACCGGTAGGTGGCAATCAAAACCAGCTTCAGATGTATCATCCGTTCTACTTAATATGAGCGTCGACCTCCAGCAAGAACGTTTCAATCGTTAAATATTTGCTGCTTGGTATTACATGTTTAGTTTGTGGCCAAGATTTAAAAAAAAAGTTTTATCATAGGTAGTAACATGCTCTAAATGTATATTGGATATCAGATACCATAATAACGAGATACTCGGTGTATGCCTTGATAGTGGAATTTTCATAAACCCTTTTGCTATATAACTCAACGAATGTTTTCTTTAACTGCTCAAGGGATGCAGGGAACACGAAGTGGACTTGCAGTTGAAAGCATCCATCCAACTACTGTTATTTAGTCAGGTGGGGCCTTACAAATCGAATATAATGTAAAGGAACACATCCGCTCTCCTATCTCGGTGGTTCATTTTCAAACCTGAACAATTCTTAAGAAAGCACAATTTTAGCTTGCTTGATAAATTGTCTAACATTACAAATGCTAACATTGACAATGTGGTCGGACAAGCTGCGTTATCAAGACTGTTTTAATAAAAAAAACTGATGTCATCAATTGGTTTGAAAAGTAAACGGTAAAAGCTAAAACATTGTATCAATCTGATTAGAAATAATCAATAACATGTAAACATATTATCATGTTATAAGAGGTTTCCATAAATAATCAATTCAATGGGAACAGTTTAAATTTAGATGTTGCCCCCTAAAGTAAAAAAAAAAGATCAAATCAAAATGTCCATTCAAGTTTGATTATACATACATACATGGACATTTTGATTTGCTTTGTTTCCAGCTTGTCATGTTCACATTCTAGTAGAGTTAGTCATGGAAGAATTCTGCGGACTGCAGCCTAATGAGCATTGAGACATAATTAAAAGTCAGTGACTTATAAGACTTTGATTAGAACAGAGACAATGGCTGTGAAAGGTAATAACGGGCCATTTAAATCACCCCAAATGGGACAGGCTCATTGGGCACTGTGGGGAAACCCTTTCTTTAGGCCTGTAAACCCCACTCATCTCCTCATCTGTTGAAAAATGTTAGGGTGTCAAGCTGAGCATTCTCATTCTTGGGGTGTCAGCAGGGTTACTGCACCGGTGTGTCCCAAGTGTGAACCTCTAATTTTTTCCATGGCCAAAGAGTCATAATGTCTTGTTCCTATTGTGTGGGAACTCATCACGGACAATGTCTTGGCGGCTCAGTTAGCCAGTAGCCAATAAGGGGAACATGGTCTCCTATCGAGCTGTAGTCTAGCATTCCTGGCATTTCCAGTCTGGCATAAGGTCGGCAGGGACGTGGTCAAGCCGAGGAACATTGTTTTGGTCCTTCTCCCTGATATGGAGACTGTGGTTGTCTCCTAGTTGGAATGTCTTTGTCTCCCAAATGAGGCTCCTGAGTGGTAAAGGCAAGAGCCAAATAAACTCATTTGGATCGACGTCTAGACAAGTCAGAGTTGCCACAAATTTTCTACAAGTATATCGCTGTCATTCAGTGTTAAACAGCTCAAATTAAATGAGCCATGGGTGGGAAGCAAACCAATGGTTGTGTCAGTAAGAACACAAACGCAGAGGAGGGGAATGTGTTTAACTGCTCCTGATTCCTTTATCTCTTTCATTCTAATCCCATTATTTTTACCAACATACTTTTTAATACATTAAATCGTGCTGTTACCCTATTTATCCGGGGAGGTAATGTTCCCAGATTCAGTCATTCTTTGCATCAGAGATGCAAATCTAGTGGGTTCTGGCACGACCAAACGCTTGGTACTGCTACTGGACCGTTCTGGTTGCATGCACCCCACGATGCCACCTGGAGGCGTGGTCCTGCGTTCCCACATCTCCTCCCGCTTTGCCTCCCCCCTCTCGCTATCCAGGCAAGCCTCTGGTACTTTCCACACTTAAAATCGGGCATCAGTTTTGTATCAACTATGGGCCCTAATGATCAAAACTACGTCTCCCCCCCTTCCTAATAAACACTGCTTTCTGTCTCTGGGCATGGAATGCAACCTTCTAATGACCTGTATGACCGTGGTCTCTGTTCTGGTTTTCCTGGTCTCTAAATACTCTTTACCTGCCCCTCACTGCTTCCGTTACCTGCAAGTCAGACATTGTGCCTCCTTACAGTTTCCTGACTTCCTCGCCAAACCCCCTGGTTGACCCTGGGAGGGTGTATTGTCTTTACTACCTTGACTAAAGGGATTAACCTCTCAAATCTATGTGGTTATTTGGTCATTGTACAAGCACTCCACTGACCAAGGTAAATCAGCCGGGGAGCAGGAGATGGGCATTGAATTCACACAAGATTGGTAGGATGAGGTGATCGACAGGGTAAAAGGAATTCACCAATATCGGCCTATCACCGTCCTCCTCAATCATAAATCCCGCTTAACCAGCATAACAAATGTTCTTTCCCACATGACTTGAAATGCATTGTTCTTGTTTTTGCTGCATGGTAGTGCAGTATTGTAATACTCAGTCTAGCTTTAAGATCCACCATCACAGCCCTCCTCCCCACCTTTTCCAAAATGTAATATATTTTATCTCTAGGGGGTTCTTCCTGCCCCTACAGCTTGAGCTCTGCACTAAATGTGTAGAGAGGAGAGAGTGAGAGAACTCAGACACGCCGGGGTCAGCCTTGTGTTACAGTGAATGACTTTAGTCCTGCCGGGCCGGAGACTGTGCTGACGAGCAGTCTAGCTGCTTCATAACTAAGGCATCTCTTCCTAATCACTGCTCCAGCAGGAGATCCTGCTGCATTATGAGCTCAGCACTTCTTTCCCAGGAAGGTAACTAGGGGTAAATGCAAACTTCCACAATGGACACGTTTTTCCGGGTTTTAATCAAAACAAGCCCATGCAGAGAGGGATAGGTTTCAGTTTTTTTCCCATATGAAAAAATACATTTAATATATTTCTTGTAAATCTTGTAGAATATAAACAATTGCCAATTAATGTATTTTTATAATGCACATTTCAATCGATTCAGCCACATTGAGCCCATGTAGTGTTGTGTTTTTATATTATATTGAGCCCCTTAGGGCTTTTTAATCCATTCTCTCACCTTTTTATTCATTCCCTAAATAATTTAATCATTTGCTTCCACTTTTATTTTTAAATGTTTAATCCATTCACTTAACTTCCCTTAATTTTTTTTTGTATCTGTTTCATCAGTTTTCTATTCGTTCCCTCAAATGTATTTGTTAATTTCTTCTATTGTGTCATTCATTTATTAGAAATTCAGTATAATATGTTTGAATGTACAACATACATAAATGTTGTTCCAATTTAAATCTGTACTTTCAAATATGAAAATGTAATATCAGCACATTGCTAAATCCAGTATTCAGTTTATAAACTGAGGTACTGAATATTCAAAAGTACCCATTTGCTTTTGTTGACACATTAATAAGTGGAAGTTGGGGGAGGAAGATCAACTCTTACTTGCTGCCATAAAAAGGAGAATAGAGAGAAAAGAGAAAAGGCTTGCCAAAACACAAGCCCAGAGGACTGCAATTTAACAGTCCTGATTTAAAGTAATGTTATTGAGAAATGATTTGCCCTAATCTAGTGAAGAGAGAGCATGACGTCCCAATTACCCTCCAGGCCTTTTGGAGTCGCTTCAAACAGTTGGGGAATTGATGCAGAGCTGACCATATGCTACTGTTCCCCTCGTGCTCTCTATCAGTGGCCAGAGGTGTGGCTAATGTAAATGATGAGGTGACAGCCATTTAAATATCACCTGAGGCAGTGTGCTGTAAGCCCTGTTCCGATGTCTGTCCCAATCCCATATCTCTACGTGGGTCAATTGGGGAATGGAAGTATACTGTGCATTTAGAAAATCAAGATCCCTTTAAACTATTTCAGATTTTGTTGTGCCAGTGCCTAAGAATTTAATGCAGTAGGATTTCCCCCACTTATCTACGTACTTTTAATGTATGTAATGTTTTTTTATGTAAATTGCTACCTATACACCATCTTGTAAAAGCAATCTTAAACGTTCTTATGTGTAACCAGTCCACACAATTTACACACCTATTCAGTTGGCATTCACCTGTGTTAAATTGCGGTGATTTACAATATTTTGGAGTGGACTGAAGTTCATTCATGTAGGTTCCCTCTGTTGTGAATTGCATAACCTAAAGCATAAGCATTAAGGACCTTTCAAAAAAAGCTGTCAAAACAGATCAGATTGTTCATTTTACAATAATACAAAGAATATTTAGTTGCGTGAAACACTCAAACTGTAAAAGTTCAAGGAATGCGTATATTCCGTGTACATTTCCTCAAAGTGCACACTCGGATTAATATACTTTCAACTCCAACGACCATGAAGCAACACATTTCCCTCACATTGTACTTGTTTCAGTTCTTTATATTCCAAATAAAGAATGACGTTTGTTTTTATAGCGAGTTTTACCGCAATATAAATATATTTTGATATTACACAAAATATTGTTGTGTAGATACATTTCTAGCTACCTGAGGTAAACATCTACCTAGCCTGGTAGAAACCTAGTTGTTCTTTTGTAATAGGTAAAGTCTGTGTCAACATATTTCCCTTCACGTTTCACTGACGCCATACTTAAGGGCATTCTTTCAGATCCTCATAAGGGCAATGGGAGGTAAGGGTTTGGGGTGTGGGGGATATCCGCGGAGGTGTGGGGTTTGATGGAGCAGCTGGGCACCTGCGGTGTGGAGATGGGTTAGTTGTATCCAGGTTAGCCTCAGGGGTGGTGGTGGTCGTGGCTGACAGGCCGACTGCAGGGCACTGCGGAGGTACAGCAGAGGGATCACGGGGCCCTTCTGAACAGCAGGCCGCAGGAGCTGCAGGTGGAATGTGCTTCGTCAGCCTTTCAGAAAGAAGGCCTGGAGAGACATGCTCATGCTAATAGTATAGCCGTCCATGTTGCTTTGTACTGTATTTTGTTTTATTTTAAACAACCTTTTAGTGTTTTATGCGATTTGCTATAGTAACGTCCATGTTGGCTAAAGATTTAAACGTTATTTTGGGGTACAATGGGTTCATTTGTAACAGGGAATACTGTGCAGTCAAATATGCCTACATTCTTAAGAGGGAGTGGAGAGCCCTCAACCAAGATTCATATATAGCAACTCATTATCTTTTGCTTTTACTTATACCCCTTTTTTTTCTTTATTTTTGAGATACCCAATTTATAACCATGACCGGATTCATGTTAAAATACGCATGCAAATATTTTACAATAATGTCACAAACACCGACAGTGTTTAACAGCCAACACTGTTGGAAACATGTTTTTAACTTGTGCTAAAATCGACTGTATTTCCTCCAAATAGTTTGTGTATGAAGTGAGAGAATGGTGGTGTAAGACGACCGGGATCGAGTAGGGTGGCTGGTTTTGTCTGTAGGGACAATTAACTTTTTACCATAATGTTTTTTTTAACATTATGAGTAAAATATTTAGGATTTTTTTTTTACAAATACTGTGGAAGATTTGACAATAGTTTTGATAACTTGGACAACTTGTAAAATATGTGTAAATGATCAAAGAGAAAATAATAACTGAAAATGTACACAGATGTAACAGAAATGTAAACAGAAATTGTGCTGCTTACAACTCAATAAATAGTTGAAAGCACGTTGTTATTATTTCTGGGAAATTATTTCACTTAAATATTGTTTGTTACAAGATCCTGTTACAGCGGAAAATGTTACGCTCAATTTGTCTTTGATTTCAACCTTTCAGACTTTAAAGCTGCATCTTCAATAAGGGTGTAAAAACCCTGAAAGGATTTTTAAACAAACCGTAATTGTAATGTGATTACAAGGTAACGTGGTACACTCTCCTTACAGATACTACCAGCAGCAACTGATGTTTAAAGACAATGTCTTGCTTAGAGTGTATTTGAGTGGAATGATCGTGACATATGATGTCTGTTCCTGCTCCATGTTTATACAAAATCTGTTGTTGCGAAGCAACTAAAACCATCTTACATTGGCACCAAAACATTAGTTAATAGGTAAGTTGTCTGGCAAAAGCATCTGTATTTGTTTTGAGTATTTGTTAGAGGAACTTGTTGTTAGTGTTAATATAAAATTACATGTACAAATCTTGGCAAATGTTGCCATGTTGGCCTTTGAGAAGAGTTAGCTTCTAGACATGTCAGACCAGTTGCCATGTTGGACTTTGTTAAGAGTTAGCTGTTAGCCATTTCAGACCAGTTGTTTAAAACAGTGGGATTCAAATCTGGGCCTCAAACTAGTTTAACATTTTCAATTGCAATCCCTTTTTCAGGGACTTATTTCACCAATGTAGCACACTACAGCAGACTACAGTAAATAAACTAGCAGACTCCAGACCTCGTGGGCAAGATTTGAATACCCCTGATGTTAACCAATGGTTATAACATCTGGTTATGAGAGAAAACTGATTTGGGAGGATAGTCTCATGAAATTACATTTTATCGCCTGGAATCCTTGCTTTCATATATGCTCTGTTGCAGTTGTTCTTAGTTCACTGGTTTGGGTTTTACAAAAATGTTCTTTGATTGTCATAGAGGAACTTTTCAGATGATAAAACTCAATACACACCCCTTTTAGGTAACTGACATACAAACTTTTTTTTTTTGTAAAAGGTAAATAAAGTGCATTCAAGTCAGGGTGGCAATATAATAATATGGCCACATATTCATTTGTTGTGTGTGACAATCTGATGAATACCCAGATTTGGTAAGTAAATTAACTTTTGCCCCTGGCTACCTTTCTTATATGAAAGCCTCTGTTTCTAGACAGCTGTTTCCCGATAATATAGTGTCTGCCAGTAGAACAGCACCCAGACCTTAGTCGTTATGCTCCTGTTCCTTCAGATTGTCTGGGAATATTGGCCAAGAATGGCTCATGACCATTGATGTGGTTGGTTAGTATGCCATTCCATAGAGTTGATTCTGCTGAGGGCACTGTTTCCACGTGTTGGGGTCTCCTGTGGTGTTGGTCAGTCAGAGCAGAATACCCGTGCTTTATAGAATCACTTGGTTGCCATAAAGGGCCCTTTGTTAACTTGGGAGCAGGGTCATCTCTCTCCTCCACTGACCAATAAACGCTTTCATTGTCCACCTTTTCTTATGATTTTGTTTAGCTAGCGGCAGACACCAAACAAAAGTGCCAAGGACTTCAAATTATTCACAGGGAAATGCATAGAAGATTAATTTGCATTGATTTTGCCCTTTGACAAAAGGAGTAATTTTTTTGTCCCCCAAAACCAGAGGGCAAAGCGTTCTCCTACCAATCAAATGGAACAGAACGATCAATGGCCAGCGTTTAATCGGGCTATCAAGGAGGGAAACGTGGAAATTGGCCCTTTGTGTATTGTTAGTTTGGGAGGATTTTCCACTTGGTCTTTGCACATAGCTTTTCTGTGAGTTCTCTATAGAATGGGCATGTGTAATCACAAGACCAGAAACATCAGTCTAAATTTGTAATAATTTTGGTTGGTCTTGAGAGATCCTTTATCAGAAACATTGATGGTTTCAGCATGGTAATGCAGTGAGACATGGGCTTTTTCTGTGCTGTCTTATTTTCTTAACCATTTGCCACAGCCCGTGGAAAAGACTTGTTCGACCATTTACATCTGTTTGGTTTGTCCTAACTGATTAGTCACATACAAAATTTAAGCCAATAGATAAAATCAAAGCATTTTCAGCCTTATTTTTCTAGTGCAATTTAATTCACAACCATGTTATTACAAGTGTGACAGGTTTGTTTAATCCTGCAAAAAAAGAAAGCAGGTGTAACGGTTGACAAGGCATGGACAGAAGCGTAGGGAAAACGAAGTACAACAAGACAGAACAACCGAAACATAAGGCACACGCCAAACAAAGACAGACAAGACACACTTGGGAAGGAGGAACCTAAGTAGCAACATTGATCAGGAAAACAGGTGAGGGTAATAAACAACTAAACAACTGTTTGTGGTACATAGGAGGGAGAAGGGCGCTGGAAGCCGGCTGCAAGCCTGTCGTGCCAAGATGAGACAGTAAGACACAAAAACATACTGTTAGACCAGAGGCAAGAACAAAATTTGACCACATATTGTAAAAGAGTTGAAGAGTCATTCAGCAGGATATGATCTACCAACAAAAAGTAATAATCAGCAGAACAGGAAAATTCAAGGACAATTATAAAATCTGGTTCTGGAAAATATAGAATACAAACAAAATGACAAGTAATGAGGGGCTCTTTCAATACTACTGTACTACACAGTGACATGGTAAGAGTTTAGGCATTAGCAAAATTAATGACATTATTTCTTTTCAAAAAAGGTTTGAATTGCTTTGGCAGATTTGTGTGGTTGTAGGTTGGTGTTGTAGGCTGGTGTTGTTGTAGGCTGGTGTTGTAGTAAATTGGTGTTGTTGTAGGTTGTTGTTGTAGGCTGGTGTTGTTGTAGGTTGGTGTGGTAGTAGGTTGGTGTTGTTGTAGATTGTTGTTGTAGGTGGGTGTGGTTGTGGGTTGTTGTTGTTGTAGCTTGGTGTGGTTGTAGCTTGGTGTTGTTGTAGGTTGGTGTGGTTGTAGCTTGGTGTTGTTGTAGGTTGGTGTTGTTGTAGGTTGGTGTGGTAGTAGGTTGGTGTTGTTGTAGGTTGTTGTTGTTGTAGGTTGGTGTTGTTGTAGGTTGTTGTTGTTGTAGATTGGTGTGGTTGTAGGTTGTTGTTGTTTTAGGTTGTTATTGTAGGTTGTTGTTGTTGTAGGTTGTTGTTGTAGGTTGGTGTGGTTGTAGGTTGGTGTGGTTGTAGGTTGATGTTGTTGTAGGTTGGTGTGGTTGTAGCTTGATGTGGTTGTAGCTTGATGTGGTTGTAGCTTGGTGTGGTAGTAGGTTGGTGTGGTTGTAGGTTGATGTTGTTGTATGTTGGTGTTGTTGTAGATTGCTGTGGTTGTAGGTTGGTGTGGTTTTACACTGTTTCATTTCTGATTAGAAAGAGAGAGTTGTTACCTCCATATGTTAGACAGTAGTTCATCCACTATACATGTAAGTGCAGTCAGACCCGTTCCCACTATTTGCTCATCAACGAATGCGCTCAAGACCTAAAATGTTAGAAACTAGGCTTTGCCTCACCATACCACTCCTGTGTGAATTCCATGCCCTACTCCCACTCCCAGGACAACCTAGCTTTGTTAGTGGAGTGCTTGTTTAATGACTGTCACGTTGCCTCCTGGTGGTGGGTCCACCTCCGGGCGCGTGACTCTCCGGCGTTCAACGTCGCCGGCCTTCTAGCACCATCGTATGTGTTTGTCCTGTTTCCCATGTCCTGTGAAGGCACCCTTCCCTGATTCCCTTCAGCTGCACCCAGTTAGCTGGGTATTTAAACCCCTGTGTGTCTTGTCTCCGTGTTTGTTATTGTCGCTGTTGCGTGTAGCCTACGTGCCCTGTTCGTGCCTGCGCGCACGCCCTTTTTGTTCCAGCCTGTTTGGCTTATTATTCAGGTTCGCCGTAATAAACCGAACCCTGTACACCACACCTGCGCCTTGATCCGGTTCTTTACAATCACCAGACGTCACAATGACAAAATAACCAATTTGATCTGAGAAGTTAAACCCTTCTGTCGAAAATGGGGTTCTTCGAGGAAGCAATGCCTGTGGGTAACAAAAAAAGAGAAAGGGTGGTAGAGAGTATTTACAGACCAGAGTGAGAAACCAAAACAGAGACCGTTGTCACACAGGCCTTCGAATGTCATGATACCCTTCCGGGCTGACTGGATCAGGCTGGTGAACCCCATGGCACGATGTGGAGCTCACAAGGAAAATGCTGGGAGAAAAACAACAAGAAGAAGCAGGTCGGGCAAGAGGATAGGATACGTGAGAGGAATACACAGGGGTGTCTGGAAAAAGGCCAGAACAAAAAAAACAAGAGACAAGGCTGGTGTGAGGAAGGTTCTAGAAGTCTAATCGAAAAAAAAACACGTAAGAAAAGCTGGTACGGGCTAGGATATATGGGCTAGGAGCACACGCGACAAAGACATGGGTTGAACTAGCAAGTCCTGTAGGGTATTAATAGAGGGGTGCTGATGAGGGAATAAACGGCAGGTGTGCAGAATGAGTGGAATGGGACTAACGGCAGGCATACTGAAGCCGGGAGTCGGTGCTCAAACCGAAAGAAAAATAGAAAACAGAAAACCTGGCCCAGTCTAGCCCAAAGACAGAAAGCAAGGTCTTTTAGGTAGGGCGGAGATGTGATTCATATTAAAATGGTCGACGCAGTGAGACATTTGAAATGATGCCGGAACTGATGCCAGATCTCAAGAGTGTAAAGTACCAGATTGCCAGTATAGCGAGAGAGGGTGATGGCAAAGACCAGCAGAACGACGCGGGGAGAGATGTAGAAGGTGGCACCGAGGGGTATCTGGAGCATGCAACCAAGGGGTATCTGGGCCATGCAACCAAGGGGTATCTGGGGCATGCAACCAGAATGATACTGTTGGAAAATAGGCAGCCCGGTAGTAGTGCAAGTTTGGTAGTGTCAGCTAAATTTGCATCTCTGAAGCAAAGAATGACTGATTCTGGGTAACTTACCTCCCCAGAAAAATAAAATGACTGTTTGTTAAAAACAATGGGATAGAATGGAATAAATAAAGGAATTTTAAACTAATTATTTAACAGCATAAATCCTCCCAAAAAGTAATAGTGGTAGCAACCCCATCTTTGGAAGTACAACATCATTTACACAAGAAGGAGTGCAAATTTAGCTGAGAAAAGGGAAGGTTGTGAACGTTTAACTACACTCCAAGGTATGTGAAACCAGAGCCGTTCATTTGGAAGGGAAAGTTGGTCGGCTTGAGCTGATTCATTTGGAAGCATTCACTCTTCTGGAGATTCAGCTTGTAACCCAAGAAGGGGCCAAAGTCCTGCATAGAGAGGATGGAAGGTAAGTTTAAGGGTTACTGACAGAGTAAGAAATTATCAGCATATAACGATACCTTGTCTTCAACCAGTGCAAACTAGGTGTGAATTTTCTTAAAGAACTCAAGAGGAAAGACATCGGGCCCTGAAGCTCGACTATTCTGTGTTAATCTAATATACTGCACAACCTCTTCAAGGCTGAGAGGGGAATCAAGGTCAGCTGCAGTGTTGAAGTCGACAGAAGGACTTTCTCACCCAGGAACTCAGGAGTCATATTGGCAGTATCTGATGGGAACTCAGACATGTATAGGAAGGAATAGAAAGATCTAAAGGAGTGGTTGATCCATTTAGGGGATAAACACAACAGCAGCCGTTCTTCATCTTCAGAGGCCAAGAGGTTCAATTTGGCCTGCTTATTCAAATGTTGCTTATTCAGCTCTAGAGATGACGTCAGAGCATTTTTGGTGATCTAGGGAAGGCTTCAGAATGTTCCTCTAACTTGGGCTTTGAGGTGAATTGTGTTCAACAAGAGAGGAGTAGGAAATGATTATGGCTTGTAGGTAGGCCTGAAGAGATTCCCACGAAAGAGAGTGTAACGTAGATTCCATTTGATTTGAAAAACAAACTTCTGAATGGAAGTTGGAATTAGGTCCCAGTAGGCCACATCAGATAGAAGAAGAGAGTTGAACCTCAAACAAGGTAGAGAACGAGATTGTGTCAAGGACCAGGGGACCATGGTCAGATTTTACATTGAAAATATTCAGAGGTCCCATTTCGAATCAATGCCTGGGTCTTAAAAAAGATCATTACAAGAGAAAGAGTGATTCACATGACAGAAGAAGGATTCCAGAACCTCCATTTCCAGCCATAAAATCAAAAAAGGATTTTGACAGCAGAGGTAGTCATTGTTCAGGGGTTGCAGCGGTCCAACAGATGAGTGTTTAGAGAAGACAACAACAGCCACTGGAATATTCAACATAATGAAGATTGGAAGCGTGTACATTGGCCATAACTACTGGTGTGTGCAAGATGTTGCCCGTTATCAACTAAATACCCCCGTTACTTTAAGGGATGACATTAGTAGCTGAGAATGACATTCTATGGCCAATCAATCTGACTCCTCTGAATGAATGAATGAAAGACTTGACTAAACCTGGAGTTATGCATCCTTGAGTGATCCTTAGTGTGTAAATAAGTCTGTGGCAGAAATATCATGTCCGCATTTAGCTTCTTCAAGAGAGAGAATACCCTAGACCTCTTGACAGGAGTATTCATCAATTTGGTATTCCAAAATGAAAACCTTATAAGAGAGCGCACCCCCCCCCAACACAGTGATACCAGTGTTAGTCCCTCCAGCCATACAAAATAATTAATGGAAATTGGTGAGAGATCATGCCAATCATTTGAAAGAAAACAGAGAAAGTGATGAAAAAAAGAGTAAAGACAAAATACTAAAAACAACAAGAACACAAAACCAAATATACACGGCCTGGGGTTGTGTGTAAAGCACACATATACCGCTGCCTCCAAACCCACAGTCTCCCTCCACCCGAACCCACAGTCTCCCTCCCACCCGAACCCACAGTCTCCCTTCACCCGAACCCACAGTCTCCCTCCCACCCGAACCCACAGTCTCCCTTCACCCGAACCCACAGTCTCCCTCCCGCCCGAACCCACAGTCTCCCTCCACCCGAACCCACAGTCTCCCTCCACCCAAACCCACAGTCTCCCTCCACCCGAACCCACAGTCTCCCTCCACCCGAACCCACAGTCTCCCTCCCACCCGAACCCACAATCTCCCTCCACCCAAACCCACAGTCTCCCTCCCACCCGAACCCACAGTCTCCCTCCACCCGAACCCACAGTCTCCCTCCACCCAAACCCATAGTCACCTGTCTAGATGGAGACAGCACGTCGGCATTGTGCGCAGCTTGCCAGCCGAGAATCTCATTTTCATCCAGAGTTTGACTTGGCTGAGCAGGACCTGCTGACTGTGAGGGCTTGGTGGCCAGAAGACATGCTATTGCAGATCAGAGTGCACAGGAAGGGTTGTAGGGTTTAGCATAGCTTGTAGGTCGAGAGGTGCAGTTCCCTATAGTGCACCGTAGGCAAGCACCACGTTCTTGTAGCGGATGCGAGATTCTACCAGAAGCCAATGAAGCTTGTGTAGGAGAGGAGTGACATAAGTGGTTGAACAAGCGGGGTGATGGCACAAGCGGGGAGCCAAGCCAACAATGCAATGTAATAGTCCAAATGAGATGACAAGTGACTGGATCAGCACCTGAGGCGCTTCCTACGTAAGGTAGGGTCGTGTTTTTCAGGTGTCGTACATCAGTCAATTTCCCACCATGTTCAACACCCAGCTGGGCAGAAAAGCGGTGAGAGAATTTGACTTGCTTTACTTCTGAAATGGGCATGGGAATGCAGCTCTTCTCCTAGCAACAGCAGATGTGAGGTCAGGGAAAGAAAAACTAACTAACCATAACACTTCAGAGTAAAAACAAGCCCTGAATCCCACCGGGTCTTCGTCTTCCAACTCCTCCGGAATTCCGATCACCCGGATGAGGCAGCAGCAGTCGGGCAATCGATTCCTCAAGGGACACTAGGCTGTCGTTGTAACAACCTAGACCGCGTTGGAAGACTCAGATACCATCCCGCGTAGAATAGAAAGTGTCCAGAGCCTCCTCAATTGCAGATGCCAAAGCTGTCTTGATAGCAGACCTCAGCTGAACAGCTGTGAGAGCTGTAATTTTCAGAGTCTAGCGGAGATCCTGGAGGTCTGTGAGAACTGTTCTCTCTGTGCCATGACAGTACATTTCTGCTATCAATGGGCGAAATGCTGGTCGCAATGCATTTGTTTCTCAAACCATGTGACATTGAAACGACGAAGACAAAAGACAAACTAGTCAGTTTGGTGTTTGGTATAAGTGAAGGTAAATGCAAAGCAAAAATCTAACATAAGTTAGCTAATGTGCGAAAACCTTTAAGCGTGCGTCTACTCTCTCCATATGCTAAACCGGAGCGTCATTAGTACAGTAAAAACGTTACAATTTAGCTGAGGTGTAGCTGGCTAATTAAATTGTCCATCATTGCCTGGGGTGGAGGCGCCATAAGTAAAAATAATGTTCTACCTTATTTTAAGATGTTGTGGATTAGGATTGACGTATCATTTCCTGGTTTCACAGCAGTGTGAAAGCATAATATCTTGGCACGGATGATTTGAAGAGAGGCAATCACCTGCAGTCATTTTGAACATCTCAAACACATCAAGTCAGTCAGAAATGTAGGTATCCTCATTATCCTGGTTGTCTGGCTATTAGTGGCTGGCTAATGGATACTGACCAGGGATGCGATAATCATAACTAACCCTAAAAATGAAATGATAAGGAAATCTTAAAAAGGTAATTAGTCACTACCATTTCTCCAGTGGGGCATGGGTTGCAGTATGTTATGCCCTTTTAAAGTAATGTAAGCCATTTTTGTCATTTGCTTGTATCTGGGAAAATATTTACCGGAGTTAGAGACCTTTTTCTGTTCATCAGTAGTTGTAGCTCATCCATAAAATTGCTTTTTAAAATAACCTCAGAGGGCTGTAATCCTCTCCTTCCGAAGTGAACCAGATCCCCTGCTTCCTTCCCCCTGTCTTCACCCTCCACACGTGGGTGGATTCCTACATCCTATATCATTGGAAAATGATTGAATTCTGGGACACACACCAGCTGCGTAGTCGTGTTCAGTACTACATTCCAGGTAAAATGAATCTGCATTTGTGTTCCTTTACAAAGTTTAACAAACACATGGGCAATGTCCAAAGCATAGTGGCTGCCTCATCAGATGACAACATCCAAACAGTCAAAATAAGTGCACTAAAGGATTCAAGTAGTCTCTTTTAGGTCTTTCTGGCTAGTAACTTAAATGTCTGCCCAGGCTAGGTATTCCTTGGTAAAAAAAAAAACAGACAGGCAACAATTGATCTTAAATGATCAACTTCAGTGCAATGCAATTGCTTATATTTGAAATGATGTTCAGTTTGCATTGGAAAAATGCAGCAAAATGTGCACAGTTCCTTCAGTAACCATGTAATTTTATCAGTGAATGTTGTTCTTTAATTTTTTATTTAAATTGAAATAACAAATATTTTAATACACATACGAATTTAGTGTTATTGTTTTTTTCCCAATTTTAAATATATAAACACTTATAATGCCAACATAGAAAAAAATATCTCAAAAGAGTAAAACTGGAGCTGGTCTCAAAGTTCTTTGACACTTGCCTTTGTAATTAATTGGATTTCAAATTTGCTTTGCTCTATATATTTATATAAAGACTGGTACTCTTTGTCATGCCAACCCTCTATTTAAACTATTGCAGACAGGAGAAAGAGGGGGTTGCCTCATTTCATGGAGTGCAACCTTGTTCAAACAGTGCATAAGAGGGCCGTATCTGTCGTGCTAAATTCCATTGCAGACCTCTGGTTTGTCCAAGCCGCAAGTGCGGAACTCAAATGGTTGCAAAAACCCTGTTATGTGATTATAGTAAAATATCCATTAACTTTAAGCTGTCGCACAGTTCCCTTTCAATTTGTGAACTGTTCTTACTCCAGAGAGTCACAAAATGATGTCTTCTGCACTCATTTTGCGCCTTTGTCTTTGTTACCCGGTTATTTTTGGGTAACCGTTAAAAGTACATCAAGTTTTAGATTCAAGTTTTTATTAAATGATCTTTGTCCTAATGAATAGCCCAAAAATATTTGACTCATTCATTAGAAGCCTTTTTCATAAAATTATTTTAGAATGATCATAAAATGTATTATTTATCAATGTTATTTGGAATTTTAGGTCTATCTCTTATGGTTTAGCTTTTACAAATATTTGTTGTAGCTTCAAATAAAATTCTGCCATTTGCTCCTGGTTCAACGCAGTTTATATAGTGTGTGACATCTTCCATATATATATATATTTTTTTTTTTCTGTATGATGTTCAGGTTTTCAGAAACAGAAACATAATTAGTAATATCTTTTATTGACATTTTTAGTTAGTCAATATTAGTGTCATTAAGACCTGGACCAAAGAATTTTCTCTAGTCCAAGTGAAAAAAAGTACTGCAAGTGAACAGAAACAAATAAACCCTTTTTCGTATCATATTTACCTTGCAGAATACAGGAAAACAAATATTATCATTATCATTTTACATATGGGTGTATGAGAACAACTCAGATCAAGTTCCAAAAGGACTTACAGATACATTTCATGTTTCATTAAACTAATGAAAGATCAAGTGGATAAATGAAGCTGTTTAAATACAATGGGTGTTGTATACTCACTTCCATTGTAATCTGCACACTGGATAATTATTTTACTAAAAGGCTTGTTAACAACCAGCCGTGAACATTTTGGTCCTCTCTTTTGTTTTGAAATCATGTCAGATTGCATTAAGTCTTGTAGTTGGTACAACCTCCTTCACAGATTTATTTTGGAATCAAATAAAAGGTTCCGGCTATTTCCAGAATTTAATTTTCTGTTTTGTCTATTTGTGATCTGTGGCGTTTTCCCTCTTTATACAGACACCAGTGGAAATGTCAAAATGCGTAAATATCAGAACCTTAAAGCACTCCCCTAAGGTATTGCAGTGTAGTGACCCATTCTATTTAACCTATATCATCAGAGTACCGAGGTTTATAAAAAGAATCTATTGGAATCTGCACCCAAAGGATTTGGTAGAATTGGGTGGAAGTCTTTATAAAAAGTTCAAAAAAAGAAGGATGAAGAAGTATAGGAGATGTCAGAATGCCTTTGGAAGGAAAATAAACCGTGGCTCCCAATGTGAGTTGACTTAATCTGATTAGGCTAACCTCATCAACAGCCCACTTAAAAGGGAGAAGAAAGCCATGGACTGGTTTGAGAAGCAAGTGAATAGGGTCTCTCTTTGAGCAGAAAACCAAGGAAGGTCTGTGAATACATCACATTGTGTTAGACATGCTGCCTAAAAAGCGAGGTAAATATAATGGATCCATGTTTTTAGGTATGAGAACAGAGCAGAAAGTAATGAGATTAAGAAAGAATAAGGTGAAAGTCCACAAAAATCGGTATTCACATTTGTGGTGCTAACATTCAGCTTTGAAGTCTTTGATTTTAACCACCCCCCACCATAGTATGGGAAATATAGCTGACTTTGTTTTTTCGACACATATTCTTTGTCAATTCTGACCCTTAAAACATAATTTATCATATCAAATATAAAAATGATGTTATAAAGTATGGATGTAAACACAAAATAAACCAAATGTAAAGCCTTTTCAAGCAATGATACAAATTAGATATTTATTTGTTATTGTTGGTTATATTTATTAGATCTTTGGTCAGTAATATCTAATACCTAATAGATTTCTGTCTGCATATTGGCTTTTAATAATGAATTATTGAGTAAGATTATTCTTTAATAATGTTTTGTTTTGTTATCATGTGTTCATTAGAGGTGCATGAAGCCACCACAGGGGTCCTTATTCTGCCCAGGGCTTGGTGGGAGATGGAAACCAACTCTACAAACTTAAACGGCACTACAGTATTGTTGTATTTGTGGAATACTACTTTGTGTTTCTCTGTGTTGTTCTAAACAGAATAGATAATTGTCAGTTATATTATTTTTCTTTTAAGAATGATGTGGAAGTCTGAACCATGTTACCAATTAAGCGTTTTATATATATATATATAGATATATATATAGATATAGATATATATTACACTTACCAATTAAGCATTACATATATATATAGAAAAATATTACACTTACCAATTAAGCATTAAATATATACATAGAAATATTACACTTATCAATTACGCATTATATATATGTATATGTACCCAGAAGGTACTGTTAAAAAGTATTTCTTTGGAGCAAACGTGAACAACTTCAGTTTCTTGGACTTTCAACAAATGTGTCTAACAACTAACAAAGATTAGAGGCTTTTGCATATTCCTAAACTAGAACCCTAATGACAATGAGCTACATTTCTCCCTGAAAACAGTTGTATTAACAAGCGCTCTGCTACTTAACAAGCACAAGACAGCGGTTCGTCATAACGTCATAGCATTGGTAACATCATGACAAACAGTGGCCCAGGGATTCTATCTAAACATTGTTCAGTGAGATGGTAATAATCTATTTGAGTATTACGGGTGCCTTACAAGGGGTGATTGCCAGGTGTTTTGGTAGCCAACGTGGTTATTTAGAGGAAGAACACACGTCACCTTTGCAGGCTTTGCTCGCTTCCTTTTGCAAGGATTGATTATAGTAAACACAACTACAAGCACTGCAATTAAAGTGTGGGCTTGCAACTAATACAGATATAATTGACTCTATTTTCTGCATTCTGCACACGGATTTTAGGGAGATGGTGGCTCATTAACCAACAACAAACTAACCATGCAGCAGTGAAAGGGGGCTGCTGAGCGTTCTCTGAACCCAGACAACAGTCTGCCGGGCTGGGTTAAATGTGTTAACACAGCCCTGTCCCTTTGGTCTTTTCATCTACCCGGGTACTCTTCACTCCCGCATAAACTTACGTCAAAAAGCAAGTACTTGGGGGCTTTAGTTGTTTGATGAATTTAGGCTAGATCCGTTCTCAGCAGTGATTCCGATACTCGGCATTCCACTAGCTAATATTGTCAGTGTTGACAAGTGTTTCAAAGATTTAATAATGGGAAGTTTTAGCCAGTTGGAGGGGGATTTCTGATTTCTTTGTTATGCAACACAAAGACTTGAACCTTTAACGTTCCAGAATGTTATTGGAATTATGGATGTTAATTTCTGGATGGTAAATTGCCTTTTTTTTGTCAATTGAATGGTCTTGAATAATCTGATCATCTGATTTGAAAGTTACCTTATAGCTGGGTTGTCAATAAACAATATCCTCTAACACAAAGAAAATGTAAGCTACTGCAATTAAAAAGAGCGATTCAAGCTACTGCAATAAATGGCAGTGAAAGGGGGAAACCTGTGCTCTGCTAACCATCCCATTAAATGTTTACAAAAAGTTTATGTGTCAGAAACACATACCTGGCACTTGGTATTGTTTGTAAACATGTGTCAGGCATGCTGTTAGTGGACTCCAGCTCCTGAACATTGACGAACACACTACCAGTCCAGAATCTATGCAGGAGTGTGTCTTACAAACTCGTATTGCATTTGGTGCTTTTTATTTATGTGTAGTAAATTCTGGATTAGGGACTATTTACTCATACTCTGTTCCTCAGAAAATAGTCCAGATTTGCTGAAACATTAATATATTACATGTACAAGAAATGGATGTTCAAACCAAAAATGTATTTATGTTTTCTGAACTGTGACTCATTCTAATGATGCACAACTAATGAATGCTACACCCTTTATTGACGATTTGTGTTTATTTTAAAGTTAAGTTGAGGAAATTGGTTGATTCATTCGTAGTATATTCATGCTGCCATGATAAAGCATTGATGTGCATATTTATAACATAGAATATTGAGAAGCTTTAATAGCCGTTTATAACTGTGTCTAGTTCAGCAGAAAAAAATATTATTATTTAAATAATATTATTTAAACAAAGTTATTTGTAAAGCGATTCAACAAGCGAGTTCAGCTACACTCTGCCACCTTGTGGACAGTAAAGCAAAAATACATGTAGAATTGGTCAGAATTATATCTGCGGTAAACAATCACTATAGTAACTGACTATATGTCTACTTCACTGTAGACTGACTTCATGTCCACTTCTAATATAAGCTAGTGCATTTCCTCTCACCATTCTGATTCATTTTATTCGTAAAAAAATATTTGATTCTGATGTGTTTTATTCACAGACAGTTTAGAGAAAAAAGAAAAAAGGTTTTGGTGAAAGAGCACTGCGCTACATTCAATCTCTTGCTGCAGCATAATATGCGCATATGTGGAAGACTTCTGAACCACCATGTTTTACTCTTCTTTGCGTTCTTGATTCATTCATTCATAACCAAGACGCGTGCATAAACCAACGTTGTTGCTAAAAGTAACACTATTCTCAATATAATTCAAATCCTTCACAAGTCGGCCTAACCTAGCCGTTCCTGTTTCATTACACAACTTTTAATTGGAAATGGCATGCAGATCTACCCTCAGATCTGCGTGTGCAGGTAAAAGAAATGCGTCAACAGATGGCGCTCTTTTCAAACTCAGGTTTACTTATCCATCCTCGTATTAATGTATTAGGCTTTCTACGAAAATTACCGTATGTTAGGCTATTCAATCATATTAGTATACGTGATTTATACTTCAATGTGTTGTGATCTGCAATATAGTTTTAACGGCAATACAGTAATTGCAGGCATGTATGCTAGGCTGCTTTATTCAATATAAAAGTCCTACATTGAGCTTCGTATAAAACTTTCAAATCGGAGCTTCTGGACACCGGCTCAACAACAAATGTACAGTGGCAACTGATACATTCTAAAAAGGCCTTTAGAAACTGTGATATGTCACTAATAATTAAACCTGCCTTCTACGATGTTGCAACAAGCGCTCATGACTGAGATATTTTAATACTGTTTATTTGTTTTCATCTAGCCCACTTAAGTGAATATTTTAAAGAATTATATTTACGTATAATACGATTTAATTGTATTCGTTGTGTGTCTATTGTCTTTTGTAAGTAATAAAGAAATATTACCGTAGGCTATATCGTTATTTTATTGTTTGTTTACTTTTATCTCTGACCAAATAAAAATCTCATAACTATGGTATTTTATGAAATTTAGGCAAAACCAAAGCACAAATAATCTTGGTTGGCCACAAGAACACAGGAACATTCTTCAATTCTCAGTAAAGAAATTGCGGAGTAGGCTACAGTACCTCTCTAGGGAAGTCATGGCAGTCTTGGCACGTGCTCAGTGGAGGCTGAAGTGCACTGGGCAGGCGCACACAGTGCGACTGGCACGCGGACAGATGTCTCCCCCGACCCCCACCCTACCAACCCGTTCACAGCTCCCGCGCTGTAATGATTGACACATGGATGTTCACACAGCCAAAGAGATCTTTCTCAGTACGATTTGCATAAAGTGGCGGCTTGCCATTGGTTTACTGCGTGCTGCTGCAAACCCCCTCGCGTGCCGTTACAGCTGTTTTTTATTTATATTTTTTTTATTACTCTAAGAGGCGCTACAGAATTAATTATGTGTAACAATTGAATAACGAACCATAAATATATATAATAGGCTACTTTATTATAAAGGCACACAGAACCGTTTGAAACTAGACAATATTGTTTCCTATTGAGAACTTTTTATAAAAAATAATGCAAAACGCAGATACAAAGTAAAATATCATTCCGGTGATTTGCTATTAATAGTGACATAAAATGTGGAAAATAATATACACATCAACACTCTGTGTTCATACAAAAAGCATAAATGCTTGACGGGTATGAAGAAGTTAGAAGCAAACAGCCAGCGCATTCCGTCAATTCCCCTTATCACTTCACAGCCTGACCGACTGCACTCACTGCTTTGTTGTTTGTCCCTCCAGGGCTGATTGAGCAGCGCGTGACTGACAGCCCGCGGGGGTGTTGTCCAATCAGCAGTCTGCCCCGCGCCCAATGGGTGAGTCCGCACGCCCATTGGCTGAGACGAGTGTGGGAAAGAATGCAGAGAGGGTTTCACACGAACTGGGAGCATGCGAATCATCTATAAGTACTGCTGGCGTGTGTCAGCAGCAGAGCAGATTCGCCCTGCGCAGAGCAGCCTCCCCGCGCACGCTGTTTTTCTCTGATGACAGTTCCGAGATAAAGAATGATATAGCTGATCAGTGGGATTTGCTCACTTCTGTATGACTAACGTAGGATATCTTTCAAACACTGCTTAGGATTTGATCAACACTTTGAGCTCTGTTATATTGCCAGATTTTACTTCGTCTCCAAAAGGATACTTTTTTCTATCAGCCTAAGGAGGTAATATAATCCACAATGCCAGCCGACACCATGGAGAAGCAAACGGCATCTCCACTTGCTGGTGCTCCTGCAAATGGATCCTGTACTCCAGACAAACCCAAGAATGCCAGCGAACATAGAAAGGTATAGCAAAGAAATTAAAATGCCTATGAATGTAGCGAAAGAGAACTGTGCCGGAAAGGGCTGCTTGCTGATAGTTAATTCACCTAGGTGGGTTAACATATTGCTTGTTTATTAATGACATTATATAATAATTGATTTAGTTCGGCCATATTCGGATGTATTCATTTGCTTTCATTTATTTTAATATATCTGTTTCTTTACAGTCATCCAAACCCATCATGGAGAAACGTCGGAGAGCAAGGATAAACGAGAGTCTTGGCCAACTAAAGACACTCATCCTTGATGCACTTAAAAAAGATGTAAGTCAAAGCTATTTCACAATTACAAATCACTGTTTTGTTAATTATTCCTGTAATTTAATTTGTATAATTGCACATTATTTATTTTGTAATGTTCTAATACACAGAGTTCCAGACACTCAAAATTGGAGAAAGCAGATATTCTTGAGATGACAGTAAAGCACTTACGGAATTTACAACGTGTGCAGATGACTGGTAAGTTGAAATCCGTGTGTAATATGACAGCATCTGTCATGTATTTACATGTTCATTCAAAATACACGATTTCTAATTATTCTCCTTTCTCTTGTCTCAGCAGCGCTGTCAGCAGACACAACCGTTCTCAGTAAATACCGGGCGGGATTCAACGAATGCATGAACGAGGTCACTCGCTTCTTGTCCACTAGCGAGGGGGTGAACACAGAGGTGAGGTCGCGGCTTCTCAACCACCTGTCTGGTTGCCTAGGCCAGATGATTGCCATGAACTACCCCCAGCCAACCCCAACTCAGCAGGCGCACCTCGCGCAGCCCCTTCACGTGCAGCTACCATCTACCTTGCCGAACAGTGCCTCAATGGGTTCCAAACTCAGCCCGGGAGAATCCTTGTCTCCGAAAGTCTTTGGAGGGTTTCAGCTTGTGCCCGCCACAGATGGACAGTTTGCTTTCCTGATTCCCAACCCCGCTTTTGCCTCTGCATCAACCCCAGTCATCCCTCTGTACGCGAACGCAGGTGTACCTTTGACACTCAACGCAAGTCCCGTCCATGGCAGCTCCTCGTCACCGGTATCATCCCCTATCCATGGAATGACATCATTCGTTGGTGTACCTCAGGCCGTAAGCCCGGTCGGGGTGGGCACTGGTTCGGAAGGAGCTGAGCCTGTTTGGCGACCCTGGTAGTTTGTAATGGACACTATAATAATGAAAGTTATTTCATTCCCGTTCTAGGGGACATAATTCCTTTGTTGGACATGGTGAAAGTTTAATTTATTGGCTGATTCCAAAATTTGGATGTTGTTGGTAAATAGGGTGTCCATGCAATGGAAGATCTATACAAATATTGGATTGTTATGAAGTACTTTTTATGGAAAGATTTAGTTTTGTACAAAGTTGATTGTTATACCAAAGCCGTGTTTTTATATCTTCTTAAATGTTGGAAGTTGGGCGCTGGCCCATTGACAAAATAAATCAATTGTCAGAAATGAAAAATGGTGTCTTTACTTCCGTAACACACTAGGCCTATAGCCTAGTTATGCAGGCTTGGGTGCTGTTATCGTTTTTATAAGGTCCATGCATTAAAGGTAATGAAATATGAAATATGCACTTTAATAATTATGTGTATGCATATATATGTATATTAATTATTATTCCTATTCATCTAGGTAAATCCCCGTTTATAAATGTATCAAAGGCATTTCGGATACATTTTTGTCAATGGTCTAAGAATAGTAGTTTTGGATCCAAAAACGATCAAGTCATTTTAATCCATAATGAAATGCTGTGGTAAATAGTCCAGGCATTTCTGTTGTTTACAATTTTTCTCAAGTTTGGCGGGAAGTTAGTCATTTGTGTGTCCTCTAAAATGTAAATGATTTGAGATGACAATGGCTTTTTTGTGTGCAAAAAGGTAATTAAAAGTTTGAAAGGGGTCTCATCCTGTATGCAGCGGGATGTTTAAGAAGTCTTAAACCCTATTCATGAGCCTGGGAAATACGCTTTGGGGTTAATGTCACTAACAGATTGCTTCACTGAATGGAGAATATGGAAGGTTCCTTGCTTCCTTTGTGCAACCAATTGTTCAGTTATCCCTTGTAGGCATACCTGAATAGCACGAAAACGTGAATTTCTGGGAGTGTAGTGCCCTAGCCGGTGAATTTGATGGGATATCTGAATTGATGAAAGCAATTACAATTCCCCATGTTGTTGCTAAATTTACTAAATGCATTACTTGATAAACGAAATAATAAATGTTGGCTTTATAGTGTGACCAAAGTTCCTAAGATCATGTTCCAAGTGATTTGTTCCACCTCCTCTGCACCCTAAACGCTCCCCCTTGCGGTTTCGCGATGGCGGGCAACGTGGTGTTTGCAGTGTCCGCCACTTCCAGTCATAGGGCACTCTTAATTTGAGATTAGGTTACACTTGTTAAACGCAGGCATTCGAACGCATATACACTCATCATATATACATATACAAATCAAGATTTTGAAGTGAATTCGTGTGGCCTGCATGTACAATTTGCGTTGATAATTTTCAATTGGAATTAGGCCTAAACTATAAAGACTTTTTTAAAGTTACACAACATGTCACCCTTCACTACGCACATATGCTTTCAAACAACACCTGTTTGTTGTAACATATGTGTTATGAATAGCCTAACACAACTGCCTACAAAATACACCTCTCCACCAATCATTGTTTCTTTAAAATATATTGTTTCAGTAGGCAATATTAACCGTTGAAATCCAAATATAAAATATTCAAGCCTCTGCATGTATAGCTACAAATAACAAAAAATATGAAAGGAGATTTGGAAAAAAGATCAACACAAAACGCGCAACATTTTATAACATCAGTTGGAGACAACACACTTTGTGTTACTTTTGACTTGTTGTTGGAGTGGTGGCAATCTTGCTGATTTCTTATCTCATAATCTAGCCAACTAGCGAAACTAATGGTGCATAAATGTTATTTGATTACCTCTCCCAGTGTAACAGATGAATGTATTGACGCATGCCTGTTATAACCGTTTAACTGTAAGCGTTGATAACAACAATCATTAGTTTTGTATTTCGTTCATTTGTGTAGTTTCTTTTTTACTTTTCTCTCGGTGCCCTGTAAATGACTTCTCGAATATGGTATTCTGAAACTTCCGACCATCCATATATATATACATAAAAAAATGTCTGCTTCTGCACAGAGGCGTAACACGTGAAACACTAGTTGGCAGTGTGTGGGCTATGTGGTTGTTTATTGTGCCTGTGTGTTGGAGGTAATATGTCTAGTTCAGAGCTGCCTTTTTGGAGCTGAGGTCGTGAGAACTGAGCATAGACGGCTTGGGGTCGGGCACTGCGCCAATCAGTAAATCCGCGCTGGCAGGCTAGGTCGTACATTGGGCCGCGCCACCACTCTGCAGAAGTGAGGAGGCGCACACGCGCTGCCCTCAAGGAAGTGAGCCAGTAGGCTGCTTGTGTAAAATGAGAAGCTGGACAGAGCTCAGACACCAACCCGACTGCCCAGGGGAGTCCTTCTATTTTTATATAGTATTTCTTTCAACAGCAGCAACCAAAACGTAGGCTTCTGGCGGGATGGTATATTTGTTGACATTTATGAAGGAAGTTAAGTGAGGCAGAATGCATGCACATGTCAAGTAAAATTTCTGCGGGAATATCTGGTAATTGCGGGTGTGTTTCGGTGATCTATAGAATTCATGTAGAGAATAAAGTCCATTTGGGAAGGAGGTAGACCCAATAGTGCCCCATGGGAGTTGATGCTATTGGGTCAGGGTCACCTTCTTGGAGATGTCCTATTAGCATCCGTATTGACTGATCATAGTAGATCGCGCGCGTAAAAACCGTATTCCCATCCAAGACAACAACAAAAGAAATGCATTCAAAGTTGTATGGTGAGCATAGTCATACAGCTAGTTGGCTAATGCAGCCCATCTAACAGTACACAAACAACCACACTCACGTATCAGACTAAATCACAACAAAATAAATAATACAATGTAAAAAGCATACATCTTTATACAGAATTAAATGTTTATATGATTGCTGCCAGAACAACCTGAGATTCTAAAGATATTACTGGGCCATGTTGGCATATAATAACTCATTAGATTCTGCCATTCCATCATTCATCTTCTATACAATGAACAATATAATTGTGCACTGTTAGCATGCATGATTGCATGTTGATTGTTCCCGCTAACAGCAAAGGGGGGTTAGCATTAACATAATTAGCAGGGGTGTCCACATACCTTTGGTCATGTAGAGTATGTGTTTGTTGTCATTATAGAAGTGGAATAAATGTGAATGTGCGGTTTACTAATGAGATCTGTTGTTTTTAATACTTCGAATGGACGCTTTGGGTGCTGGCATCAGACCAATTAAACTCGAAAGAGCATTTTCCTGCGTTGCTAGTTGCACTTCATTAAAATTATAATACTTGCAAGCAGTGAAAGCGTGCAAGAGTAACTTTCTTTCTACTCTTATTATTTATTTACTTTCCAGACAACCAGTTTTATAAATAAGAGAGTAAGACAACAAAAAGCATTACAAAGAAACAGACATAGAGAGAGGAGGGAGAAAAGTAGAGAGAAAGAAGAGAGGTCAACATTTGTTATTTTCGAAGATATAGTTTAATATATTGTGTGCTTCATTTGATATAGATGGTGGGCAAAGTCAGAAATATTTTTTTTTTCAAAACAAACAGTGGGCTGGAGTCAAACCCATGTGCATCGGAAGCTTTCGCCAGGACCGCTAGACCGGATAATTTTTTTTAACAAGCTTAAAACACCTGTTAATGTAGTTTTCCCCCTTACTTCAATTGTACCTGGGTGGGCACCTAACAATCCCAGTGTGGCCCAATTGAATGCCGTTTAGCGTACGTTAAAATTGCTGTGATATCGGTCAACATTGTGCCAGCTAGCAATAACATTAAGAGTCACATAGCTAGTATAATAAGTGTCAGAGCACAGTCAAGGCTCATACGGGTAGCGAAAGCACATACCTGAAATGTTGAAGAAAGTCCACGAAAACGTTTTTCCAAGTTTTTGATCATAAGTTAGCGGAGTGGGGATTTCAGCGTGTAAATAACAACAGTATATTCAAGTGGTGGAGGCATTGCACAAAAGTGGCTGCTCTAGGGAAGAAAAATACACGTTTGTGTGGTAAAACGACCTTCATAGGATTAGGTGGCTGGCCTATGATAAAACGTTGCTGAAGTTATGACATGCATGAGGCTCATCAACTTTGTTAGTGTCGAGGGGATTTAGTTTCGATTTTTTGCGCCAAACATCTGCCAAACGTGTGAAAGACCTTTCGGACCATTAGTCTCCGTTAGTCTCAAAAGATTTCTCTAACATAACTGCTATTTTCATGAGAAAGATGACAGGACTTCTTAACAACTAGTATTGATGAACTGTACTGTCTGGTTTATGAAGCATATGAACACGTTACTAATGTACCTCTTATATGTTCTAACTGCTGGGCTCACATGTAGTGACCTCAGTCTCACTCTGACTTAGTAATAAAAAACCCTCAATCCTAGTATTTATAGTAAGGGACTGTAATCCCTTGGAGCAGGAGTGGGGTGTGCAGCCAGAGGAGGTGAGACACGTAGTGACGCGCCGTGGCCGATCAAATATCACAGGGCCCGGGTGCCACATGGGGCCGCTGATCCTCGTCGCTTGTCTGCCGGGCATATTTCTGCAGCCAGGTTTGGCATTACAGCAGCTTCTCCAGTTTCTAGACATGGGGCCCTTGGATTAAAGCCTTTGCAACTGGTGCAGATTCCACAGGAGAAAGTTAAGGACCCTCTTGACAGGCCAGAGGTCTCACCCAAGTATTTATACTTCTCTCCTAGGTGGCCTTGAAGGAGCCTGGTTCTTAAATCTGGATCGTTATATTTGGATTTATTTATCCATTGGAGGGGGAATGTTGTTTTTCCCATCCAAGACTGGTCAGCTGTTTTTTAACAGGTGACAGCTTTGTGTTGCATTTTGTAGATGATGCTATCCAAATGTAAGGAGAAACAAATTATAGTTAGAATGTGACAGGTTTTATAGCGCCGTAAACAATTACTTTAATAATTACCTCCTGATTGAGAGATCTTCATTTCCATTTCATAACCCGGGGTTAAAAAAGAAATGGTGGCTACATTCTGTTAATGTTATGTGCAAGCCCCTTTTTCACCAGTGAATTAACAAGCAGCTTATTCATATTGCTTTAGCCAGCTCACCTAGATAGCTATTAAGATAACTCTACTTTTAAAGTCCAAGTCTTTTATTGTCAATTGCACAAAATAACAGTGTTGTTCTGAGCTATGAAATTTATATGAGATGGCATGAGTCATCTACGCAGCAGTATAAGTAAAAAGTAGTAGCATAGGTAAGAATATATAGAATAAAAAAACTGTAAACTAACAGAATATATGCATAACAAAATAACCTAGCAGCAATTTCAAAGACTGTGGAAATGGGGTAACAATAATAAGAAACAATTATTAAAGTAATATAAGTAGAATAGTACCTTACTGACAAACTTGGCTTGTAGAAGTTTTCCCTCCCAAAAAATAAAAGGTAATGCTATTAGAAATCAGTAAATAGATGTACATGTACCACCAATGTGTAATCTTGATTCTAGGCTTTGCATTTGTATTTGGAGTCAGTTAATGTGTCTGACAGCCCAAGCAGCAAAATAGTTCTAATACAGGTTACGCTCGCCGTCAGAATAAATTGATCAGACCAAAATGAGCCTACAGTATTCTGGAGTTATTGTGAGGCAAAGGAGACAAACATTTACATTTACCAGCAGAGTGAAAGCAAAAGGAAAATGTAGAGAATTAGCCTGTGAAATAAATGTTTTGGAAAACTATGGCTGCAACTGGAACTGGCTCACGTGTCTTCATTGATGTTGAAACTGCAGTAGGTTGATGTATAGAAAAATTTTGTCTGCTCATATACACCTGAATTCCTCAAAACTCATTGGGACGACATTTTGACATGCAGCATAACTCTAACATGATGCTAAAGCAACAAAAATAAAAAAAATGATTCCCCCACAGGCAGAAACACACCGGTGTAAAGCAATATTTATTTTTAGAAAGAGCAATTGGCTTTGTATTCTGGTTTTCCAATTTTCAATATTGAATTAATTGTTTTAATTTGAACTTCTAACGAATCACGATATAAATTATTCACATTATTTTCATCCAGTTGGTGATTAGATTTTTTGTCTCCTAAAACATTCAAACTCAAGGTTATACAAAGCACCACTTCCCTGCCTCTTGGTACAACAATTATATAGGCTCCTTCTAGTGTGTGAAATGATCTCAGGGCATCTTTACTGGTTTTGAGGCTTTGTGTGTGTTTGTGTGTGTGTAAATGAGTGAATGTGTGTTATCAACCACATGCCCCGACGTGCCCTAGATTTGACACCTGAAAGTAACTTACTCTGACTCATACAGTATGCCTACTGCGGTTTGGATTCCTTGGCATAACTGTTGAGACAAACCCTTGAGTTGTCATACATGATTCATGTTCTGAAGCAAGATTTCGTTTTGTTACTTTTTACAAAGACATAATAATTAATGTAGTTATTTACTTATTTGTATTGCCAGGTGCGCTGATGGAGACCTCAACAATATTTTAATTGTCACTTAAATTAAACTAATTTAAATCTCACTTGGATTTTTATAGTCGGCTATTTAAAAATAGTTGCACGGTTACAAAAGTCTGTTCCTCGCGAGTAAAACGTGTCAGTTGGCTAAACGCTGTTACATAAATAGCAACGTGACTAGGTGGACTGTGTGCAGCTATTAGACAAAAGGACATGTGGTCTTGTGACATGGTCATGGATTCAGGCTCTTGTGGAGTGAGTCCTAGTTACTGAGACAACAGTGATGATGTGTTACGAGAATGATCTCTTTCTCACGCTCATGCCCCAAGACAAGGGGGATCACTGTCACAAAACAGGATGTCCTGGTGTCTAACACACACACTCACATACACAGTCACTGGTGTTTCGGGAGTGATGTGTGTAGTGATACTGTAACAAATCCTCTAACCAGATGTCACCAGCTTTTGAAAAGTTTCCAATACTTTTGAGCCTTTAAGATGTATATGTCGTCCTTCCTTCCTATTTCAAAAGATCAATTTGTTTTTTCCCTCTTTATTACCCAGTTTCTCCGCTTTTGATGGCAAATGTCCTCCAGCCACTAGCAACAGAGATGTGTGTGTGTGTGTGATATCCGCACAAAGACAGTAAAATCTCAAAGGTTAACACAAAGTCGTTGGCAGGTCTAACAATGGAAAATGCGTAGGGTTACTTTATAGTTATAGTTATGCATTTGGGCTAGGTCAAATTTAGGTTATAGGGAACATGGTTTTGAGGGCCGGGGTGAGATCTCAGGTCACAACAAGGATTGAAATACAAATGTCTGTGTGTGTTGAGAGTTATGGCCCAAGTCTTCTTCTTTAGTTTCACTATCCTCCTTTCATGTCATGGGAATGTAAACACTGTTCTTATTTGCTCTTGTTTTTTCTCATGTTAAACCATGGGCCCACCACACCACACCACACCACTCATGCTTGTATTGCTTTGATTCCCATGCCAGAGGTAAGAGAGACAAGTGTCAATAAGTGGATGGTTCCACTCCGGAAAAGTGCATAGAGAACAGTACACCTTCACACATGCAAACAAACACACTTTACCCCTCTAAAATCTACATTGAAGTTTTATTTTTTATGAATAGACAACTATTTTCAAACAGTTAACAGTAAACAGTCTAAATATAATTAAAATAGACAATATTTCTCTTCTTCTAAGTCAATGTCATCAACTTAATCAACTGTGAATTTAAATGAATCTCCATGTATCATACCCATCTTAACTTCAACAAATCCTGAAAACAAATCTATAGTTTTGACCTAGAGTATTTCTACTCAGTCATCCCAATGTAATCCCTGTTTCTAAACTGACATCATAAACAGCTCCTTCTCCGCCACTCAATGATTATCTTCCTGGCATTCAAAAGAGGCATTCAATTCCCTTCATAGAACACTACTATACACTCCTGCTGACCAGTGCCCTGTGGGGGATGTAGTGCCTTTGGGATGCACCCACTGTCTAACCGCAATTAACTGAGGATGGATCACCCTTCCACCAGAACAACTCATCTGGAATCTGCTGGAGTCCCCTCTTGAGAGGCAAGTATGTAGGATAAATGCATGTAGGCTGATTAGATTATTAACACTAACAAACCGGCCCACGTGCACGTACAAACGCACGTACAAACGCAGGTACAAACGCACGTACAAACACACGTACAAACACACGTACAAACACACGTACAAACACACGTACTATGTTTTAGCTGATGACATACCTTCAAAAACTAGCACAGCACAATAAAACGTTTATTTGAGAATAACATTTATTTACAACAACCAGAGCTGTAACAGAGTGCTGAAATTGGATTGGGGGATTCCTGTATAATTTTATTATTTATATGTCGTCCTGCCTATTTCCAAAGATCAATTCGTTTTTTCCCCTTTTATCACCCAATTTCTTTGCTTTTGATTGCAAATGTCCTCAAGCCCTTTTTGTCTTTTATTTATCTAAAAGACAAACATGATCCTAAATCAATACTGATCATATGATATATTGAAACAGGCAGCCCATTGTGAGCCTTAGAAAGAGGATGTTATAGGACATTTGGTCATACCGACATGTTGCTATCCAAAGGACTAACATTAGGTAATGGGTATATCATTATAATAGAAAGGTTTGATGGGTGTGTGATATATAACTTGGAAGTACTGGACACCGTTAAATTAGCTCCCGCCTGGTGGTGTCAGCTACGGTAATCAGTTAGTTAGCATTAGCTTAGTCTTACCGACTGTTCAGACTGGCCAGCGATGAAGTAGAAACTAAATGCCTTGTGACACTGCATGCCAACACCTTATCACTTTGTGGGCGTTTCGTGAGACATGTCTCTAAAATGTTGGTGATGTAGACTTCCACATTATTTGAAAAAGGTAATAAGTATTTTTGTTTGAATCTGTTTGCTCTGATCTTTCTTGGCCTGGTGTGAAACACTTTTTGGTTTAAGGGCCATGTATGAATTTTGAAATTCAATTCAAAGTATGAACTATTCATTGGTCGAATAGCTATGAAAATGTGTATAGCTCCATAACATATTTCTACATATATCAGGTACCTAAACCTTCTGAGGGCAGGATTTGAGGGGCTTGATGGCGGCATTTTGCCCGCAGGCCTTAGTTCGCCCAACCCTGTTTTTGACGGTTACTGGCCTTACTTATGATGTTAAGACATGTTAAAACATGATAATGAGCACATTATATTAAGTCTAGACCGCAACTGGTGGGAAATAATATCAATATTATCACACAAATCAAGGAATTTTCCTTTCAAATTCATATTTTGTGTGGATGAATATGGCAAAACATGCAGGTTAGTGTAGATAATTGTCAGTTTGTCTGTAATGCAGGTCTAACCTGAGACTTTTGTCATTGCTGTCATATGTGGTTCAATAACAATACACACCCTTTGTATGGCATCATCCGTGGATTCAGTTGCAAAAACTGGCTAAAATGCTAGCTAGGTAGATTGCTAGCAAACTTTAGACAGTAGTTTAAAACACAGGAAGTGTTGACGGTCAGTCACTATGCTTGGTTTTCTTGTTGAGATCTCTTGTTGAGATCTCGTACTGATTTAAAGTTGGGTTGTAAAGAGTAGGGAAGCCAGACATTTTGTGACATTTTGTGGCAAATGATCTACGACACTCGGCATGCTGTGTCTTGATTCGTTGTTGTCTTCAACCTTTAAACTTGATGGGAGTGAAGGGTCGCGAGGTTTCGCTAATTTAAACTTGGTTCCCACTTCTTTTCTCCACATCTTTTCAACTTGATCTCACAAGGGCCTTTGTAATGTGGCCTCCGTGAGAGGCAAGCAGCTACATGACCAACGTGTACACAAATAGCACAAAAACATGCATACAACAGTCCACAACAGGACTGGTCAAATTTGTAATCTTTGAGGGCCGTTTTGTTCCACATCGGGAAGGTAAAACCTGAACACAACCACACAACCAAAGAGACACATGGACATTCAACACACAGAAACAGGGGTACCACACAAGTATGACCACCTTCTGGAATATTGTGGGAATATTGTCGGTATGGAACGCTCGTGTGGGCGTGCGGTTTGGAGCGCCCCGACTGTGTTGTGCCAAATTGATTGACAGTGGTGGTCGGTTGAACAATAGATGGTCTTTACTTGGTGTCTCACTGTATAAATATTGATTGGGATGGATCCCTCAAGCAGAACTGACAGTATTGATCACTTCACCGTCACAGCTTATTGTCCACAACCTTTTTGTCTCCTACCAATCAATGGCTCTTTGTGTTGATTTTAGCCATTGACAAATCACACCGCTCCAATGCCTTTGTGTGGCTGTCAATCAGCCGGAAGCAAAGTTGTCTCCTTGTTTTAACCATGTGTCACACAAGCCAAGAGGGAGATTCAATGAGATACATCATCAACAAATACTGTCAGTTAAGTGGGCCAACTTAAAAAAAAATGTTTTACCTTGCGTAAAGTCTAAGCATTTTGTCATTTATTATTTGTACACAATATTATCTATAGACCACTCATCAAACATCAGTCTTACTATTTAATTAGATTTCATTACTTTAATTATTTTAATGGTCTAGACGTCCCTGGGACCAACCTATAACTAAATGAAATCTCTAAACCATGGTTGTCCTGACCACTTTACGGGACCATTTCAAGATGTATTGGGAAAACAACTTATTTCTGTTTAAATATAGTCAAATGCAAATCCTAAACATTTTCTTAGAAACATGCTGGGAACTTAATCTGGAACCACAAACAGGTTTCCTAGACCAGGTGATTGTTTTCAGAGCATGTGCGTGCTTCCTAAGATCTATGAGGAGGTCTTGGATACAATATATTATCCCAACTAAACTGATCTTAACCACTAAATAATGGCATGTTTGTGTCTCATTCTCTAAAGATGGAGGCTCCCCCACATAAAGCTGTCAGCAAATAAAAGTTGTGCGACTCATTAAACCCTATTATCTAAATTAGAGATCCCTTCCTTAGAATGCTGTCTTGAAACCAACAATACCCCGTGACAGGTCATGAAGTTAGGACCAGCAGCTCAGCGGAAGCTCTGGAATTCCTTGACTGATTTATATTTTTCGTGCCATTGCCTTTACCATTGCCTTGGGTTTCATCCCAAATGTCACTGTGCTGTAATACCCGTTTAAAGTAATACACTAGAGGGAATCAGGTGCCATTTTGGCCACACACTTACTGTATGCAGGTCAGTTTCCCTCCGTATATGTTTATCCCATCTACACGTCCCATTCGTTTTCATGTGGCCACTTGCCTATTGGTCAGCACTCCTGGTCAGAGGTTCCCAGTCCTAGACACAACAGTCTGTCTGGGAAACGACAGTGCCCTGCACTTCCTTCATTGTCTCGGTTGATTCCGACTCAGGAGAGAGCGTTATTGTTTGGCTGTCTTTGTAGTTTAGACCCATCCTTCTGGAATGTGGAGTTTCCTCCGGGATCTATTTTAAGATCCTATGGGAAATCATATGTGAATTCAAGGGTCTGTTTATGCAGTGCAGTGTATCTGTCAGGGTGTGTGTAGAGTATAGTATAAAGTGAGGGTGTGTGTGATGGTTGTGTTTGTATTACTTTCTATGACACATGGATTTCCGTGTTCCTTTGTCGTTTTATCCAGATGTTTTTTGGCTTAACCATTGACAGCAATGCTCTACGTGTGGAATGGAGTGTCTCAGAAAGACTCATCAGGTTTGAATGATATGCCAGCGTATACCATATCCTTATTTTGCAGAGAAAAGATTTAAACCAGGGCAATGCAAATTTACTGATACTGTCATGAATCTCTCCTTCCAAATACGTTTACAGTAGTCATGTAATGAAATGGTTTATACATGAGTGTGTCAGTTTCTCAATGCAGACAGTAAAGTCTGAAAGGCTTCCAAATGGGTAAACCATTTAATTTGGGCTGTCTAAGGACTTTGGATTTGGCCTGGGAATTGCAAACTGTCAATTTTGTTGTAATCATAATTTTATTTCATGGAAAATACTTTTATTCACATCTATGAGTGTACAATAGGCTAGGATTTGATTAGCTGGTCTTTGGAAAGACATTGGGCAAGAAGTTGCATTACCAAATGAATTGTCCCCCAGCAGCATTGACCATTCCAGTAGGTCTATGACTAGTTCATATGTAAAATCTCTGAACAACAAAACATGTAAAGGATAATGATGCAAGCATCTTATGGCTGACTTTATTTCTGATTATGCCTGATCTATATGAATATAATACTGATATGTTAAATATAATATTGGTCAACATAATGTTTTACTTTTTACATAGAGCACATGCATACAATAAGTCCATACAAAATGCTATCAAATTCACTAGTAAATTAACAATGAATATTTTGCCATAAATGAATTAACATTTATTTAATGAAAGTTGACAGAATAAGAACTTCAGATTCAGAACGTTATGTATTTTTACTACATTAAGTTCTTTATGTATGTATGTACCAGGATGAGAGTCTATTTAATGACCGTATTAATGTAGAAGCAGGTGGTAAAGAAGCCTTTGTTAATCACTTCATGATGAATTCCCCCACTTTTCATGGTGGCTTTTTCCCCAGTGGTTTACTCCTTGTGCATCAGCTGAGGAAACGTTATAAAAAGTTTATTTTACCATGAAATGAGTAGGCACAGATAAATGGCTAACTTTGGGGTTTTGTCCTGCCAGTGCAGTCAGCCTATTGGGTTCCATGCAATGGGCAGGTTGCGACCATATGTCATCATTCCGAGCTATTGTGTGGGCGTGTCTCTGTGGCAACCACATCAGCTGTGGCCATTGTTTGCAAAGACTCAATGGCCCATATATTCATTGCAGGGCTATTGCGAACCCCGCAACAGAAACAAATTAATACATACAAGCTCCAGCCCCATTTAGCTCGCATGACACATTTCCAATGAAAAAGAGAGAACATTTTAGCCTGTTGAAAATCTGTAGAAAAGCTTGGTCGTCATGGAGATGGGTTGGCGAAGCTGACACGGGCCATTAAACTCCAATCAGATGTAAATGTGGGGCTACCCCTGGGCCTCACAGGCTGAGAGCCCACTTCACAGTGCAGACACAAATTAAACAGTTTGTTTGCCAATTCACATGTCATCTTAATGGCTTTTTATTCGTTTGCCCTTTGTTAATATGAACAGAATTACAAATCGTCATTGATTTATAACATTGGGACACTTTGGCCTGCCTGTCCATGATACAAGCATCCCTCACTCCACCTGCCGATTATAATATAATCCAGAATATATATACGCACCTTTTTCTTTTCCTTTCCCAAAAAGTAGACATTTTTAGACATTTCTGTAGATTATCTGTATTGTAATGCTAACACAGGCCAATAAAAGTAAAGAACACCTATTGCTTTTGTTCTGTGTTCATTGGGTCCACATAAAAAACATGAAAGAATTTTACAACAGCAAAAAAAAGTTATGATGATTATTATTTTAAGTTATTATGATTTTTATTGAGACAGAAAGTCTGAATTAAGTCTGAATAAATATTTTGAAAGTAATGTATTATTGAGGATCTTCTACGGGTTCATTAAAATGTGTACATCTTCCACCAATAAAATTATAGAGGTTCCCTCACAACCTTATTCTGAAAAACCCCCGAAGGATCTTCAAGGAAACATTAGTTTTAAGAGGGAAATATTTGGTGTTTCAGACTATTCCCTCTAAACAAAATTGGTCTGGACTCCAAGAGAAAAACAACAATGTTGTAACAACAGCGGAAAGGCAGATCTTGGCGTGTCTTACTCAGGTATTTTCCCGACACAAAATGGGACCTGTTGTCGAACACACGAACACCCATTGATCTGTGATGGGGCAGAAGTATAAGTAACTACAGTAGGAACAGTAGCAATGCTGCTGATTCTCACATCAGTGTGCTATGCCATTACATTTTGGGACTTACAGTGGGGAGAACAAGTATTTGATACACTGCCGATTTTGCAGGTTTTCCTACTTACAAAGCATGTAGAGGCCTGTCATTTTTATCATAGACACACTCCAACTGCCAGAAACGGAATCTAGAATCAAAAATCCAGAAAAATACCATTGGATGATTTTTAAGTAATTCATTTGCATTTTATTGCATGACTTAAGTAGTTGATAAATCAGAAAAGCAGAACTTAATATTTGGTACAGAAACCTTTGTTTGCAATTACAGAGATCATACGTTTCCTGTAGTATTTGACCAGGTTTGCACACACTGCAGCAGGGATTTTGGCCCACTCCATCCTTCAGGTTTCGGGGCTGTCGCTAGGCAATACAGACTTTCAGCTTCCTTCCAATTTTCTATTGGGTCAGATCTGGAGACTGGCTAAGCCACTCCAGGACCTTGAGATGCTTCTTACAGAGCCACTCCTTAGTTGCCCTGGCTGTGTGTTTCGGGTCTTGTCATGCTGGAAGACCCAGCCAAGACCCATCTTCAATGCTCTTACTGAGGGAAGGAGGTTGTTGGTGATCTCGCGATTCATGGCCCCATCCATCCTTCCCTCAATGCGGTGCAGTCATCCTGTCCCCTTTGCAGAAAAGCGTCCCCAAAGAATGATGTTTCCACCTCCATGCTTCACAGTTGGGATGTAGTTCTTGGGGTTGTACTCATCCTTCTTCTTCCTCCAAACACGGCGAATGGAGTTCAGACCTAAAAGCTCTATTTTTGTCTTATCAGACCACATGAGTCTGTTTGATTGAGTGTGTGGACAGGTGTCTTTTCTACAGATAACAAGTTCAAACAGGTGCAGTTAATACAGGTAATGAGTGGAGAACAGGAGGGTTCCTAAGGACAAACTAACAGGTCTGTGAGAGCCGGAATTCTCACTGGTTGGTAGGTGATCAAATACTTATGTCATGCAATAAAATGCAAATGAATTACTCGGAAATCATACAATGTGATTTTCTGGACATTCTGGATTTCTGTTTTAGATTCCGTCTCTCACAGTTGAAGTGTACCTATGATATAAATTACAGACCTGCAAAATCGGCAGTGTATCAAATACTCCCCACTGTATATTCTAAGGGTGCTTCCTACCATCCGCTGTCTCGCTGTTTCTACCATCCAACCCCCCGAGTGGCTGAGGATTTATTTTAGGGAAATAGCAGATCTGCAAAGTTACCCTCCACTACCCTCCACTCAAAACTGACCCCTTGTTTTCTACAATTTAACGCTAAAGTTTAAATATCAGCTGATTCTAAAACAAAAATCTTGGATCAAACACCCCTCTCAAAGTTGTGCTGTTAAAAGTGCAGAAATTGAACATTATATCAATTAATACTATTCCAATTTTCAAAGGGAGGGTTAGGCAAAAGTGGGAAAATTGCCAAGATGGCTGACAGCTAGCTGTCTGAATGTGTAGTATCCACTGGCCACACAGACTATCCGCTTGTCTGCTGGTGGCTGTGGAGGATCCATTAAGTCTCTCATTCACTCCCTCTAGCACTGACTGACAGGTCCCTTCAGCCAGTGTCATTCAGTTCTCTAAAGAGCCTTACATCTTGGCCATCACCCCAGACAATCTAATAGCCCAACCACCCCATCTGGTTGCTCCACCAAGGTAACAAGGGTGTCCTTAAGAAAGGAGGGGTGGGGGTTGGTGCGGGGACAGTGCGAGAAAGAGGAATGAAGTTAAAGACGGAATAAGATTCTCTGGGGTCCATAGGTCCCAATTATTCAGAGCTTATCTATTCAGGTCCCCTGATCTCAAAATGAATAAAGTGCGGGGCCATATTACTGCTGGCTGGGTGCCCGTCCAAAGAGGCTGGATGAAGATCAGGGGCCGTGGGTTACGGTGTCAATCCAGAGGTGACGCCCGGGGTTATGAAGGTGACGGTATGTAGTGACAGGCCTGGTGCATCCCCTCTTAGACCTTCTAAAGACCTGGCTGGATAAATGGAGAGTGCAATCACATTAGGGAGTTTTTTGCCCTTTTCCCCACTCGATATTTAAAGGCAAACTCTATAATCCGGGGGGGAAAGTGCGCCTGGGCTGTTGACTTTAAAATGCGCCTTAGAACCCGGGCTATGAAGAGCAGAAGGCACAAGTCAAGCGGGTTAAGCTACCGCTGCTGCCGTCAGTAACGAGGCTCACGTGAAAGGGAGTTCAGAGGAGGGAAGCGCAGGCACCCGAACAGCAGATGGTATCATGCCTTCATATCTTTCTCAATATGCCAATGTTAGTTCATCCCTTGCACAACCACGGATTTCGTTTGACCCTCTGGAGATAACGGCGTGGCTCCCGATCGAGCTTGCCACGGCATTACCGGAAGCCCAGGCCCAATCAGCGCTCCGGTCCCCACCACGCTCCCCCCCAGCACACACCGACAGACACAGGGAGATCAGCCTCCCACGGGTCCATCGCCCGCCTCATTGTGCCCCAGGTCAGGCACTAGGGAACGGGGGCGCTGCTGGGGCACCGTGCGCAATCCTTTCCCAGAGCGAGCTCTCAGATCTTTCGACAAGTGTTACCGCAGCCTGGTTTCTTTCTCTCCCTTAGCGAATATGGTCAGGAGATTCTCATGCCACCGCGCTGCCTAAACAAGCGGGTATGTCTAATTCAATTAAGTCCACAAGACTCTGCCAAATGGGCCCCGTGCCCTTGTGACAGGCTTAATGAGGAGCTAGGCCGGGGGGATTGGGCAGGAGCGGGGGAGAGGAGGAGGGTGCTCACCTAATTTAGCTCTCTTTAGTTCAGTCTTTGCCCACCTCTTTGTTTTCACGTGCTACGGTTGTTACTTCTCTAAAAGACATATTTCACATTCCAAGTCTACTGTCCAAATGGGCTTGAAGAGGGACACTGAGAAGAGGTATTAGATGTTAAGGGTCCTATAGATTCCCCACTGATCCTTGGGCAGGTCTCCAAATCTTGCAAATAGACTCTTTACCACTATATGGAATTTGAATGGTTGGATGGATCAAAACCCCTAATACCAGACTAAACATATGACAATACACACTATTCAAATAGAATAATCCCCTAAAATGCACTTGTTTGAATGTTATTTTGGACATATTTTGGACACATCCTAATAATACATCTTAATAATGCAAAATAATTTGTAATTAGTAATAATTGTGTCTATTTTATTATACTTTTATCATGTCAATTAATCATATTATATTGTAAAAATAAACAAATCACAACCTGTAAATGTGAATGACAAATAACTCTTTAAAATGAGGACTAACCATCATCTCTGTAGTAATCATTCATATTTTTTTTGTCACAGTGTTCACTAGAACATTCTCCAGCATGTCATGTCTCTTTTTAAACTAAACACTTTCTTTACTAGATTAAGTATGAATAAGTAACAAATTTGAGCAATGTATTAGTCCTTTTTGTGTAGATAAATTGCTTTTTAATAGAAGATAATGAAATGCTAAACAAAAAAATAGTTGGCTCTATGCATTCATTCGGTGTTTAAAATGACAGTGGGGTTGCTAAAGAGTGCAGCAGCAAAGGCTGACACTGAGTTAGACATTGTTTAAGAACTGCCGTCTTGTGTTTCCCCTACTTTTGACTTCGGTTGGCAAACATCTCAGACCTGAGATGCCTTTAGATTCACTGAAAACCTCCCAAAGGACTCCCGCTGGTTCTCTGGGACCCACGTCCCCAACTCTCACAAGAAAACCCTCTCAAACGTTTGACTTTCTCATAGAAACAGCTTGCTAAATGGCATTTATGTAATGGACTCCTGCTAGGGTTCATATGCATTGTATAACCAAGTTGCACAAAGTTGTGTCAACACCATTATCATGAGAATGCCGCCCAAAGAAAGGACCCCAACATTTTTTTTTTGCTTCAAATAAAAATTCAGAAAACTATAGAATTCTTTGTTTTATGAGAAAAAAAAGATGAAACCAAAGACATTGATGGTAATTTTCTTCCTATCGGAAAAGTCCGGATGAATGTCTTATTTACATGCCAAAGGGAAGGGCTGTGTTTTTTTTTTTTAAAGGATGGGAAAGCCGAGGCCTTTATGAGGTTGGGTGCCCGGAGCTGAGACCACAGCCTCCCTGCCAGGCAGCGGTTAACAAGGCTCTGGCTGAATTAGAGAATGGCAATGAGGTTTTAATTGGTGACACATTATATTTATCAAGCTGACAGCGGAGTCTTGCACCACATCCTTTCTTGTTTTGTCCGTGGGCGCGCATTACTTCCCCCTATGCACCCCTGCATGATACCCCCCGATATGGCCGGGTCCCTCACGTGTGAAGAGCCAGGGAAAAACATAATAATCAAGTGTCAGGCTGAATGATAACATTGAATTATTCATTAGGAGTTTCTTAAAGTGTTAGATAAATCATACTGACCCCCTCCTTTCTTCCCCCGTTTTCACAAGAGCCTCTCTTTTGTCACAAGCTCAATCACTGAAAGACAGCAAGCAAATATTTTTGTTGCCCTATTTATCCGTCAAGACAGAAGCTTGGCTAAAGGGACAGAAAAGATATTAACAAGTGTTTAATATTTGTACGAGAGTGTTTGGGCGTCCTCTTCTCTGGTGTTCTGGTATGCGGATGAGCTCCATCAGAGTCAAAGCCTAAACACTTCATTGTGATACTCAATGAAGTGTTGTTTAAAAATGAAAGTGGCCATATGTTACCATGAATATATTTGAATATCAATGAACTTCCATTGTAAAAGTTAATTTTATTAAATTATTTGTGAAATGGTTGAGATGTTTTCCCTCATAATAACCTTGTCAATAACCATGCATTGCTCATTGTTTAGTCTGGGGTAGTCCATCAAGTTAAATAAAGATTGGAACATGCAGTAAACCACACTTCCTAAATCATCAAACCAACTAGAAACATTTATTTTTTTCGATCGGGGGGGTCCTACTGGGTTCAGTAAATCTGTGAGTTTCTGCTAGGTTCACTAAACAGCATGTTACAGCTGAAAATCTTCTTAAACTATTCTAGATGTGTGCTGGTTTATTCAGCAATGTTGCAAACTAGCATTTGAAACAATGCTCTGTAAAATGTGTTCTATTTATTCTAAAAATAATGATGAACATAACATATAGTAACATCAGGTATGTGGGGAGGGTTCTTGAAATGTAATGTCCAGTCAAAGTATTGCAGCTGGAAGCAAGCTGCTTTTTCATCGGTTTTGGTGACGATACAAAACTGCAATTTTTAAGATGCCTATTAAAAGCTAAGTGGGGTACATCAAGCGAGCCAGTCCTCACATGCTCATATCAGACTGATTCCCTGGTTAGAGATGCAATGTGGAACAAACCCACAATGGCTTGGCGCAAAGGCCTTGGAGAGACATGGCACGATCTCTTGTTGGAAGTTCTGTGACTAAACCAAAGTTGTTCTAACATTGGACTAAAGGCTTCTAGCAATTCAACCCTGTGCATTTCTAAAGGACTAATAGGGTATTGAAATAAACAGCACGCGTGTTTTATTTAATATCAACCAATGCTTGTGTTTGAGAAGCTTCAGCACTGCACTAAACTCAACAGATTTGAAGAAAAAAAATCCTTTGTTGACTTCAGGGCTTTACCAAAGATGCGGGGTTACGGGTGGGGTTACGGGTGGGGGCCGGGGGTCCGGCTTGGCTTTTTAAAACCGGCTGAGAAAGGAAAGGAGCGGGGGCAAAGGAGGCCTAATGAAATATTTAAGATTTGGGCTAAAAAAGGACCCTGAAAAAGTTTTGCAACAAAAGGGTCTGCTGAGGGGCCCTATTGTGCCGGGTCCTGGCGGAAGCGAGTGGCGGACTGCTACAGATGTGAGGAGGGCCCATATTGAGTGAGGCTGTGTAGGCCCTGCTCACAGCTGTGTCACCGCACTCCCGCCCCAGCCACCAGACTCCTGCCTTTGTGCTCCATTGTGAGAGCCACAGGACTGAGATTTTACACTGAGCTGATTGCACAGCAACCGCTTTGTGTCGCAAACAAGGAGGGATCCGCCCTGTCCTGCTCTCTTTCCTTTACTCTTTTACGCGCGGAGAGACAAACGCTTGCGCACACACACACACACACACTCAAACTCATGCACACAATCATGCACACACTCTTTCCATTCCCACTATTGCTCTTTCTCCCTCTCCCACACCCAACACCCCTCTTATTCACTCCCCTTTTTGGGGTTCTTTCCCTTACGACATGGTGATGAATTCTCTCTGTGGGCTTATTGGAACTGTCGTGGGGGCAATGAGTTAGTAACCCTCACCCTAAATGCGGTCCCTTCCTCCAATATCTGCCTATTTAGCACTTAACTGCTTTTGATTAATGCTAGGCCCATTCTGTGCAGCATATGTCCGTTTCGGGGTCCAGAAGGGAAGCACATTTGTTAATGTTTTTGAGTAATGAAGTCACAAGGTCAGATGAAGCTTTTTAGACACATAATAAGAAAACAGAGAGGGGGCGAGAAGGGACATTTGCCACTGCAAGAAAAACCATCGTAGTGGCCAGGTGTCCTGAGAATGCGTTTAAGTTATTATGGTTGTTTTGTTCAGACAAATTAAATTCTCGGACAAGAGATTACCAACATGCCAGTGGCAGAGATAATTACGCATACTGAAGATTTTATATTATTTTGATTTTTTAATTTTAAGCGAGCAGACGAATTAAACCGATTCTTTCCTTTAGAGGCAAGCAATTAACGAAAGCACCAAAAAAAGTAACTAAAAAAGAAAACACTGTCTAATAATGGAATGAAGCTGGTTTGCACCCCTTGTCTTGGCTGTTCATCCTGATTCTTCATCCTTCTTCAGAAGTGTTCACGTGCACACTGCCCATTGAACATGTAACAATGGTTTGAACAAAGGTGGAAACTCCCTCAAGGCCAGCCCTTGTACCAAATCCAGTGTTTTTTAATAAAAGCCATGACAACAGGTGGGCAAGTACACACTTTAGAAGAAGTTAGGAGAGCCAGAAAGAGTTCCCACCTCTCCTATCCTCATGGTCCTTTGCCTCTAAATCCCTCCGTCAGACACTGTGTTGGGGTTTCAAGTCTTTACTTATTGTTTCCATGCCGCTCTTGTCTGCGCTTTGACTATTGTGAACAGGGGGCCCAGAACATTCCTCTTATACAGCATGGTTGGGTGATATTACATAAGAAACGACATGCATAACACAAAATATTGGACATGAAACGCCATGAAAATGCCTCTTACTATATAAGTCCATCCCGTAACAAAGTAATCAGATAATCCACTCGACCGCTTCCTACAGTCTAAGTGAGGCAATTGCGTCACAAGCCCTGGAGAATGTCACGCTAATGATTATGCTCTTTTGAGTCTGCATGCTCGTCCTCTTAGAACCGGCAGAGTGGCGCAGCACTGACTGACGCCGTCCTCCTCAACGGACGGTCAACATCTCCTGATAGATCTGAGGCCGCGGCCGCGAGGGAGGAGCGGGGCTGCCTGACACTAACCAGACGCCCCGACGAACCTGCGGCTCGACCGGCCTCACCTCTCTGCGGTCTGCTTCCCCCTCGCGCACCACAAAGACCTGTCACGTTTAATGGCCTGTCGGCTGAGTGCGCCGCTGTGGCCCCTCTCCAAAAGAAAGGCCAGGAAAGAAAGGCTCATAGACCGCTAATGCAGCTTAATATTCTTTAAAAAGCCTTCGGAGAGACAATTAAGGGAGGGTTTCCCAGGACTGAGGGTCCCCCCCCCCCCAGCGGTGCCTGCCAGCCTGCACAGCAGCTCAGCTACTTGATGGAGTCTGAATGCATCTTATTGATGGGGGTCAGAGATTAGAGGTAGCGGTGTGGGGTAAGGGGGGAGCCGTGCGCGGCTGGAACGGGGAACATGCGCCAGAATTAACACGGCCCGTTCTAGAAGCCCCTCTACGTGTCCACAGGTGTGTGCCGTGTTATGAGCGTCTATTCAAAGTGTCCGAGATGTACGTGCTTTCTGTCTTTCTCCCTCGCATGTGCTCATGAGAATCTTGAACACAATTTGGAAAAGTAACTGTGAAAATAGGACATGTATTTGTTTTCAGGCAAACTGGTAATTTCATGAAGAGTACCATTAGGATTTGATTGTTTTTCGTCTGAGTTAGTAAACCAGAGGAAATCATGGAGCTTTTGTTAATTTGAGCAGCACTGCCATTTTGGATTGTTCAGTTTTTACCACCAGTCTTCCTGGTCTGTCTTTATCACCACAAGTCTTCCTAATCTGTCTTTATCACCACAAGTCTTCCTGGTCTGTCTTTATCACCACAAGTCTTCCTGGTCTGTCTTTATCACCACAAGTCTTCCTGGTCTGTCTTTATCACCACAAGTCTTCCTGGTCTGTCTTTATCACCACAAGTCTTCCTGGTCTGTCTTTATCACCACAAGTCTTCCTGGTCTGTCTTTATCACCACAAGTCTTC